>OX465286.1:16579844-16685068 GCA_949987705.1 Thereva unica
TGGAGCTACAACTTATTTTTCGTGGTCAGGCGCTGGAGTAATTCAAGGCATGCGGCTACTATTTTGCAGAAAGCTTCCACGTTTAGATGGCGCCTTGATGACAGTTTGATTACTGTGCCCGAAAATATTTTAAGGTTTGCGCCTTAGAAACGTTTCTCAAGGTTGAGCCTAATGCAGGTCGTCTCAATGACATGTCTGGAATATGCAAAGGTAATTGAGACCTTCAAGTTAGGTCCTGCGACACCAGACCCTTTACCATGTTCCATCTTTCACTCATGAGTTTCACTAGTTTTTAGACCCCCAGGTCAGGCATGCATTTATCCGATGAAATGTGTAAACATCAAGGTTACTGAGAGCTAGTGCTCTAAAGCTGGATCTATGTAGCTATAGGCTTTCTTGATTTTGCTAACTAGGTGGGGTAAAACAACACCTCTTGATTTACCCATTCACCTGTTGATTTAACCGAGTAAGCGAGCTGGGAGTTATGTAGAGGAAGCTCCAGCTGGATTTTTACCCCGTCTAAGACCTTTCATATGACAAGCTCAGTCCTTTAACCCAGTCTTCTATCAGCGACTCGGCGGTGAGTAGGTGTTAGAGAGATTAAGCCTGGGAAACAAATCTGACCTGGACCTTCTGAAGAAGTGTTCGAAAAATCCCATCTCCTCGCATGGATTTATAGGGTTCAAAGGAGGCCACTACCCATTTAACCCAGCCACAGTCGAAGATGTTTCCAGAAATGCCCAGGGACGGTTTCTATAATTGTACCCACCATCTAAAGGATACGCAGTGCGGAGAATTTATCTTGGAAAGTTCTTGTGTGGTTAGAGATGCAGGAGTCATTCTCCTTTTTGAGAAGGTCCACTCCCTTGAAGGAGTCTTTGGAGAGTGGCTTTTAGGGTCTAGTCGCATCTGTTAGAGTCTGCAATGCGCTTTCTTCAGGTAATCCTATCGTACCGTCTCAACTATTTGTTGTAGGCGGTTAAGGTGAACATATATTTTCCTCAATTCCCAACCCTGTTGAACTTAATCTCCTAACCTCCCTACGCATTGAAGCCTATCGGTGACTCCCCCAGGGCACTTTACGCCATGACTGAAAGGAGGGGACAGTGTTGCTGTCATGGTAAGAGGAGATACCACATCATTGAGCCGATAGAGATTATATACCTGGCAGGTGTATTGCCAATTTATAGAGAGTCTAAGAGACTCTGCCAGATTATGCAGGAGCCTCTCCAAAGAACTACTCCAGTTCGCCCTTTATAAAATAGGCGAACGGAGCTTGGATATCGAATCTATATATACTATATAGCTATTAATGAACTCACACTTCCCGGTTGCAAGAACAAATGAAAATGAGGCTGAAGCATCATGCAACGGACAGAGACACTGGGAGTCGATTACCGCTTTTATATTCCAAAGGAAAAGGTCCTCTGGGTGGTTAATAGCTTCTCCCCGACTCGGACCGGGCATACAACCCATACCATAGCTGAGCTGCATGTTGCTTAGATACCGCCTCATGAGTTGGAGACCGGCAAAGGTCATCTTCATCCCAAGAGTTGAACTCGAGAATAATCTAACCGGATTTGGGAACCAAGTGTAAATCAAATACGCCAGCAGAGATACACCACGAAGGGGTGTCATCTCCCCTTTACTGAATGTGTCGCCATCTACTTGTGATAGTTTGAACATTTGACGAATTAATTGTGTATATAAAGGCCCCCATCCACTATCAGTTTTGCGTGTCGTGCATGAATGTCATGCAAGCAATTCATTTTCCCATCCATTATCATGCATACTGTCAATCATCACTTTTAAGGGAGAAGTGGCAGTGAAAAGTTACACACTCAACAGTGAGACATAAAGTTATAAGAAAATTAACAGAACAGAATCCACTGTCCCTCATGCTGTCGTTCCCTTAGCTCCGCCCACAAAGTATCAAAAAGTTTTGATTTTCGTCATGCATGCGGGACATTCCATCCTGCAAGCCCATACACTATCTTTCATGCATGACAATCAGCAATGAATGTCATGCATGCGGGATAGTGGATGGGGCCCTTAAGAGCTTTTGAATATTGGGTAAAAGTGTAAGATCTAGAAATTCCGACTTCAACTAGGGCCAAGTCCGACAACGACTGTAACGCCATTCAAGAAGCAGAAGAAGAAGTATATTGAGGAATTTTTAAAGCGTCCGTAGAAAATGACAATGACCTACCATCAAGTTACAAATAATTTTAATTTTATTACCATAGAAAGTGTGAAGGAAAGTATTGTAGCAGCTGAGGTGGAGTATCATATCCTACACCATCCACACCCCCTCCCCCTCTACAACAACAATTGACACCCGAGTCGAAGCTGCAAGTTTTTTCGTTCTCTCAAATTGGAAATCAACTTCGACCGCCAATAAAATGGATTTTAATTATCTTTTCTGGAATAATTGTAACGATCTTATTTTTTATGCTGGAATGGTATTTACCATATAAAATCTGCCGGGGCTGCAAGGGCGGGGGCAGGGATGCAAACAATCTCTCAAACAATCAGCATCTAATCAAAGCTGGTCTGATCACATTCGCGCCACATTCGGAGATAAAAAGAACTCTGATTGTTGGCCGAATGGCGCGCTGGTCGTTTTTCGTTTCGTTTCGTTTAAGTCGTTTTTTCGTTGATTCGATCGAGTTTTTGGTGGGCCTCCTCTCTTGACGCTAAATTAAATGATGAAGTACAATCGGCGATGCTATGATAGAACTACAATTTAATGATTGTGCGCATAGTATTCATCGCCCCTTGGCCCGAAATCGGCCAAAAGTGCTGATCGAGGGGCCCAAGGGAGATCCCTCATCAGCCGCACGATGTGAGTGAGTGTGTTTGTTGGGCTTCTACAATGACGTTGGCCCCTATAGCATGAACTGTCTGGAATGTCCAGATATATATACATATGTTCATATATATATACCCACCAGTGTAATTGGCCTCTCTCTGATTTTAATTGTTCTTTGATCAATTGTCGATAGTTGATTTCGTTTTGTCATTTTCACATGCATACACACACACATGCACTTGGACTTGGCCGATAGGGCAGGCAAATGAGGCGAGGGCGCGGGAACAGCTGTAAAGGTGAGGAGTTTTGATTTTGGTGTATCTAAAAAAAATTTAAGCTGTAATTAGCGCACTTTTGTCCGGCCGGTTTTAATGATCGCCAGACGGTAATGATGGCGATGACGATCATCTGATGATGGCCGTGTTAAAAACTCGACAATGATATTTTAGCCAGAGAGATAGAGAGGATAGAGACTCACGGCGAGGAGGTGTGCCGAGGCAATGGTGGTTGTTAGTTTTAAAGAGGATGATATTTTCTGATCATTTTTACTGAAAAGGTGTGGGCCATTTCCTGTAATTGTTGTTAATGATTTTTGTTTTGTTGATTTTTATTTTTTTTTGCTTATTTACATACAGAAAAAAAGTTAATTGGTTACTTTGCAATAATGCTTTTGTTTCGTGAAGATCGTATTATACATATATGTAGTTTATGGGTTAATGTTGTGTAATGAATGTGTGGCAGCAAATGATACAGTATTTTGTTATAAAAGTTAAGATTTGCACTCTATATATTATATTTGTGGCTACGGTTAAGTCAAAAATCATTTCTTCTACTCTAGGTTGCTCCACCATTAGTGTTAAGGCTATTAAGGGCTGCCCTTAAGGTGGAGTCTTATCCCCGTTACTCTGGTCACTAGTTGTGGATGAACTTTTGACCAAAATATCGGAATCTGCAGATGATCTTGCCATCATTGTCTCTGGGAAGATTGACTTGAACATTACAAAGATCATGAAAACAGCACTCTGAGAAGCTCAAAGATGGTGTATCACGGAGGGTCTGTCAAACAACCCAAATAAGGCTGTCCTGGTACCTTATCCAAACGCTACAAAGTGTACCTAGGTCCTATCTGTATCCAGGGTACCACAGTTGAGTATTCAGACTCAGTCAAATAGTTGGGAGTAAAGTTAGACAGAGCTGGAACGCTGGACTACGTCATCAGTAAAATCATAAGGGCCAAATGGGGCTGCAAAAGGCTTCTGGTTAAGACGTACACAAATTATGTACTGAAACGGCTTGCTTGTCTCTCCATTGCCGGAGCTATGCGGACCTGTCTCACAGCTGCGATGGAGGCAATCATCATGGGATTGACCCCATTGCATATCTTCATATAGAAATCCGCCGCCATAAGTGGCATGAGACTTTAGATCCCAGCTGCGATGGAGGCAATCATCATGGGATTGACCCCATTGCATATCTTCATATAGAAATCCGCCGCCATAAGTGGCATGAGACTTTAGATCCCATCCAGCTGACCCTAAACAGTCGATGGACACATGGATATCCTTAAAAATATCCGCGTATCCGACCAACGGGTAAATGGCCCTCTGTTTTCCTGATTGAAATACATGCCATTGCGACCTGTCCTAGACTCAATCTTCAGAAAGGTCTGAAAGGCGCCAACATTAACATATTTTCGGCCAGTAATCAAACTATCATCAAGGCACTCTCAACGTGGAAGCTTTCTTACAAAATAGTTGCAGGGTGTTTTGACGTACTTGAGAGCCTGACCAGAAGAAATGAGATCTCGGTCTGCTGGGTCCCCGGATACTGGGGTATCGAAGGAAATGAGCTGTATACAGCCTCGCGAGGGAGGGGTCTAAGACATTGGTCCAGGCCGCAGGACCCTTCTGTGGCATCTCTCTTGGTCCACCTGCAAGTCCCTGATGGAGGAGTGGATTAAGAGACTAAACGTAGCCTATTGGAAATTAGTCCCAGGTCTTATAAGACTCTTTGCCTTAAGGGGCACTATCACTTTAAACAGAATGGACCTAACGCTGTTGGTAGGTTATCTGACTGGCTATGTAGGACTACGGTATCACCTCCTCACCTAGATTTTGCAGATAGATCGGACCAGATGACCAGCTCAATTTACCTATCTAGCTGTGTAGCGGCAGCCTACCGGTAAAGCTGTCCACCTGAGGAAGCAACTACACAGTTATAGACAGTTATATACCAGACCAGATAGATCAACTAGACTTAGATAGTCTAGTTTCTTTTGGCTTCTGTAAAGCGGCCTTTACCGCTCCTTCCATCACTCTCCACACATCCTCCAACCTTATCACATGGTCCAAGACATACTCAGGTGTTTGCTACACTTAAGCAACGTCTTCCAAAACAGTCCTGTGCTCCGCAAATTTAAAGAGGATATGCTCCGCGCCTTCTTTACGGTTCGGGCAAAACGTTAAACCTGAAGCGGGGATGGTATGCCCTATCACCACCATGCCCGCTCAAGAAATGCGTGAGGTAGTAGCTCACTTCACCATGTGTTCCCTCATAACCCGCAACCAATTTCAAACAGATGGCGCTTACATCTAAAACTTACAAAAAGGTCACCATCTCAGGTCCTTGCCTTGCCGAATAAAGCTCACACGCGTACCCACACCCGGTGTCGTCGCTAATACTACTTACAACTTTGGACATTACGCTTAGATGCTTGAATTTGAAGAGCCTTGACAGAGTATAGTAGGTTTTGTTGGCTTTTTAGCAGTCGTATTTGGGGGCTCCATGCTGCCACTATTGACCCAAGGGTAGGTTAATGATTTTAACTTCTTCAAGCTCGTGTTTCCCTTAATTCTTCCTTAATTTTGGAACCATTGTGCAAGGTGCTTTCTTAGCAGACCGAGCCACAATGTACTTTATTTTACTTCCATTAATATGCAGTCCCAGCTTTGGTGCCGCCCACTTATTCTGGGTGAAAGCTTCGTGTACACCTCTTTGTGTTCTTCCAATAATGTCAATGTCATCTGCATAAGCAAGTAATTGGATAGAATTGTGAGGGATTGTGTGCCTCTTAATTTCATCACCGAATCTCGGATTTCTCCAACGCTAGATTGATAAAGAGGCAGGCGGACCGTCGAACCCCTGGGTGGAGGCCATTTTAGATATTTGATTGTTCTGGACATAATATTTCGAATACCTTTACTTGGCTTGTCACATTAGTCATATTGTTTTCCTAAACATTATTGTTTGTTAGCTTTCGTTAAGGATGCCGTATTCTTTCGTGGCTTTTTAGATACTCCTAAACGGAAGGAGCCTTGACAAGCTCCGCAAGTTTTCTTGTATTCTCTCACTCCCTCGTCTGACTTGCAGTGCATTGTCTTACCTATAAGGCCCCATTGACTTAGGTCACTTTCAAAAAACGGTCCCTTTGACTTAGGCCACTTTCAAAAAACTACCCCATTGGATTAGGCCCCTTAACCAGAAACTCCATCTCTATACGCACTAGATACTTCGCTGTATCCAGTTTTATTAATGTCTCGATGATCTTACTCTACTTCTGGCTATGCTATAATTGGCGGCTTTAAAGTCTATGAAGATTTGTTGGATTAAGTTTCAAATCTCTCGAGACATTTTTCATTACCTCACAAGGTGTACA
Organism: Thereva unica; assembly: GCA_949987705.1. Taxonomy (NCBI): domain Eukaryota; kingdom Metazoa; phylum Arthropoda; class Insecta; order Diptera; family Therevidae; genus Thereva; species Thereva unica. Next base: position 16,586,312 of record OX465286.1, read on the forward strand.
TGTGATCAGTTGTTAATTTGCCTGGGCTGAAGCTGCACTGGTATTCGCCTATGACCTATGATATGTTTTGCAGGATAGCGTGGAGGATATCTTATATATTCAACAACGTTATACCGCTATAATTCGTGCACACGCCGTTATATCTCCTTTTTTGTGTGTACCGGGCGCTTCTTCCCCCAGTTTTTTGACATCGTTTCCTGCTCCTATACTTGTGCAATTTAACAAATCAATAACAATGATTTAAAACCAAATAATATTACCTTTTTTCTTGTTTTTTGGAAATTTCACACAACCACTTTTCTAATATTCAAAAATTAATTTTTAATAAATTTGCCTCCCTAGCAACCTCCCCTTCTCAAGTCGGGTATTATCCGGATTAAAATGCAAGTCGCGAAATTAATTAAATATCCTCAAACTAAAAACTATACCTCCCCAAACAGAAAACAAATACACACAAAGCTAGCAGGGCGATTGCGCGGCCCACTAGCAGCAAATCGGCGCGAATTAAAGGGAAGCACAAGCGCAGCACAATATTGCAGCAAAGATATAAACAAAACGGAAAAAGGCAAAAAGAGATGAAAACAAAACGAAAAACAGAAAAACGAAAAAAAGAACAGCATTTCAACACTCGACGCCTTCTTTTCAATCTGGACCAATTAAGAGAGAGCAAAAGATTTTTCTTAGTTTTTCTTTCATTTTCTTTGTTCGGTTTTGTGCTTTGCTGCTTCTTCTTTTTCTTCTTCTTCCTTTGCGCTTAAATTTTTGCAGCACCGTGCAAGTTTTCATTTGTACCTCATACACAAAAGGCGACGCGCGCAGCCAACAACAAACGGAGTCCAAAATCACAACTACAGGCCGAGCCAGCACCAAAGCTATGTGCGCAGGCGCGCAGGCTATGCTGCCAGGAAACTAGTATTGTTTTTAATATTATAAATTGCGTTTTTTTTTTTGTTTTTATTCAAAAGTCCCTACTCCGCCAGGCCCCGATGGTAGTTCATTTTGGAATTGTTTGATCGTTTTTTTCTACTTTACCGAGAATATGCTGTGGATTGTGGAAGGGGTTTTATAGCCATATCACAAACTCCAACTCTCCACCATACCAGAAAGTATCTGCGCGAGTGCAGTCACAGCGCCATCGGCGATCAAGCCCCATCGAGTATATTTAAGCGCGGTAATATATTGTGTGCAGCGCGCACGACACACAAAAGTGCGCCTCTCATTCCCTGATGGCTTCTCGGCCATATGCGCGTACTTGGAGGTAAGGTAGTTAGTTTTGGCATCATTTAATCTTTTTTCTGCTTTTTTTTAAGTTTCCTTCGATATCGCCAAGCAGTATCGTCCATATATCTGAGAGATGCGCAGCATGTGTGTAGTTTGGGACTATGGCAGAAAGGGGGAGAGAGAGAAACGAAAAACTCATATTAAATGCCACAAAAGAAGCTATATGTAGTTTGTGTAGACAGTAGTATGAAAATCTACCCAAATATGGGGCTAAAATGCATCTCTGCACACGTTCTCTATCATTTATGATACAAGTTTGATATTATATACTGTGGGGGGTGGATGGGTACAGACCATATTTTTGGTTTTTGCTTTTATGGCTTATCTTCAAACATAGTTTTTCTAAAGTAGCATAAAAGTCAATTTAAGGGTAACAAAACCTCCTCAGTAACAAAGTTTAAATATTAGAAAGATACAATATAAAGGGCGTTGCAAAAAAGAAGTAAGTGAACGTGTCCACCACACAACCCAACCTCTCTTTAGGCAAAATTAAATTAGCGGCGAGTTTTTAAACTCTAATCAAGCACGCGCAGGCAGCGCCGGCCCTAGGGTAGAGCAAATGGAGCGGTCGCTCTAGGCGCCAAGTGGCAAGGGGGGCCAAAATGAATGCGAAAAACAATTTCGAGCAAAAAATAAAATTTTGATGGCGCCTTTTTTTTTAAAAAACCTTAGCACCTCTCAAATTTCCAAACACTTCTTGGGCTTTCATATCCCCTGGCCAGTTGGATATTTCTGAACCCATGGAGTAGGGTGCCGAATGTGGCTCCAATGAAGGGAAATTTTCGGGATACCATGGAGGGCAGACTGAGCCCACGAACCACGGTGGAGTGCGCTTAGATCACTCCTTCATTGGAAGAAGATCTCCTTAGAGGCCCACCTGCGGCAGTACGGCCACCTTTTGCTCCATCGGAGAGGTGACCCAAAAAAGCGTCCGCTTGTAGACGACGAATTCTGGAGGCTGGATACTCCCGTGTAGAAGCTGCTGGGCTCTGCATCGCCCTCGAGGAAGAGAAGAATGCCTTTTTACTTAATAAGAAGATAGTTAGATTCTTTGGATCTCCGCCAGACCACAATAACTCGGCGAAAAGGTGAAGGCTCCGGGCATACGGTTTGAGACTCCGACTGAAAACTCTTCAGAAAAGAAGTCCGATCAAATAGAATGGACGTTCTTGCGATGTGTATATCCGGAGATTCTCCACATTCTTCTGATCACAGAACAGCTAGTTGCCGTCCAAGGTAGTTTTCTGAAGGATATTGCCGAGTTGGGGTAGGGATCAGAGCAGCCCAGATTCGTTGGGGTTGCTGCGCGCCCTTGTGATGGGCCGCCTTAAGTCCTGAAAGGATCAAGTCTTGTCGCTGTAGACAACGGAAATCTGCCGCGAAGCTATGTTGTGGTCCGGTGCTTCCCTGCGGATACATTTTGTTGAAAACGTTAGAGATCCAAAAAACGACCTTAAAGGTGTAGGACTGGAGAGTTCTCTGCGGACCAAAGGTCTATTGACGAGCTGAGGCGGATGGGTGGCCATATTGGCGGCAATTTTGGTCGGGCATGGCTTAGGATCAGGAAAATCCCATGTCACAAAGTGCCCCCAGCCAAACTTGCAATGTCCCCTCATCGCCGCCAGCACCTGGCGAGCAACACGATCATTCCCGCTCCAATCACCAAGGAAGCAGAATCCCCGAGGTAACTAACTTAGTAGTACAAAGGGTGATTCCTGAGCTTAGCACTGCCACATAAAAAAAAAAAAAAAAAAAAAAGAAAGGCTGGCGTAGCTGGCGGAACACCGCGGAAGGAACTGTGGTAAGAAAAACTTGCTCTAATGCCCTGTTATGCTATTATTTATTAAAAGGCTCTACAACCGGAATCCGGTCCTGGACTCTCGCAACAAATGTGTCGCTCACTGCAACATATGGCAAAATACCACTCCAAAGCAAATCAATCTCCAATATTCTAAATGAAGGAAATGAAGACTGCTTCCAATACAAAGCTTGTCCAGATACGCTTGAGTACCACGTCACGGCTACCTCGGCAGGCCTCGAAAAAAGATTTATCTAGGACAACCCGAAATACAATTTATGTGAAAGCGTCGACCAAAAGGCGCCCAAAGGCAGTCCCTGAACAAAGGGTAGGGCCGGCGCTGCGCGCAGGCCAGCCTATTCTATTTCATGTAGAGGGCGCCTTGGTGGGCACTGCGACCTACTTTCGCAGTCTTTAAGACTGCTAAAATAGCCTAAAACTGATTTAGGGTTGCTGTCCCAAATCTCCGTGGGAGTAAGAAAATTCGCGATGGAGGAGGCTCAGTCTATTCCTCGCTGCAGCCTCACAGTCGCACAGAAAGTGCTCCGCAGTTTCGGGGGCTGCCCCGCAGAACCGACAGCTACAATCGGCTACAGGTCCAGTTACTTAGTAGCGTTGCGTTGCGTAGCTGCTGTCAAAATTAAAACTTTGTAATTAAATGGGGCTTGCTACATTGCGCGCAACGCAACGTAAGTGTTGAACAAAGTTCAATTTTTACGCGAGTAACCTAACATTTGGCAATTTAAAAAAGTGACAGTTGGTTGCATCAAGTTGAACGAAGTTTCAATAAGGTGAATAAAGCCAATAAGACTTTATCTGTCAAAGAACGCAACGCTAATCTGCTATGTAACTAGGTTGCGAAAAGTCGTGCTCAGCTAAGCTACGGAACGCAATGCAATGCTGCTATGTAACTGGGCTTTACCAGTGCTATTTTGTTTAGATGGTAGTTAAGCGAACAGTGGCCCGTCAGGAGCTCTGTTATTATTTTTAGCTCCCACCTCCTGAGATTTAAAAGTTTGCCCGTTTTAGCTTTATCGATTTAGATGAATATTTTAGTTTGGCGAGAAGAAACAGTTGGTCGACCTAATTTGTGATGGCCGTTCTTATGTGGCAGCTTGCTAAGTTACAGAAAGTTTCTGGGACGATAAGTGATGCGGTTTCCCCTATAATTTTATTACCAATGTGACCTTCGTGGCCCGAAGTCCACATCAGCGATAGAACTGTTGTTCCTGCTGAGGGATTTCAGAGATAGGAGGCAGCTTGACTGTCCGATGAAATTACAATGTTAGAGCTATTTAGAGCTCTATTAATACAAATCTGAGCACACACTTGGATGGCGAGTACCTTAGCCTGAAAAAAAAACGGAGGTAGTGCCCAGTGCCATGGATATTTTGCTCCTTGGACCATATACGCCCAGCCCTACCCCTTTATCGGTATTAGAAACGTCCGTATATCAAAAGGCCATGCTTCCTCTAAAGAAAGGCCTGCCATGTTGCCACTCTGACTTACGTGACCATGGGCCTTATGACCGTCGTATACAGCCAAAATTGAAACCTCGGTTTGAGGCCCCAGGTATTTCCTACAAATTGACGACAAATATGGAGAGATGTAATTGCCTTGGCAGTTATTTTATCAATCTGCCTATGTGTTTTTCTTTATTACATATTTTAAAGCTCAGAGCTGGCAAAGTTGGGAATGACAACTACCCCTCTTCCCCACATTTTAAATTGTGACCAGTCATAAGTCACAAGCCTTCGTTACCCGTGCTTGTTATTGTGGGTATCTACAATGCGTATTCCAATTCCATAATATAGATCTTGACAGGTATTCCTTCATCACCAGTAACTTTCGTTTCTTTACACAGAGCTGTTTGTGTGTGTGTGTGCCGATAATTGTACTTGCTACCCCCACAATTAACAAGATTAAGCAAAAGCAGTATGTTTTTAGTTTTCACGTAAAAAAAATTCTAACACCATGACACTTCCCTCTAGTTCTTTTTATTACTCTCTCTCCTAACAAAAAAACAGTTTCGTTAAGAGGTATACCAGTGTGCCTTATTAAGAGAGTTTGTGACTATTCTTGTGACTATGAATTCATATCTAATGATGAATTTGTATTCGTGTAATGAGTTAAAGAAAAGTTTGATGAGCGGTAACGTCGCTAACGAACATTACAAAAAATATTGATTCAGTAAGACAGAGTATCTATTTAAGCGTCCGGCGGGACCTCTCATCTAAGCTGAAGCTGTATTGTCTGTCAAATCTGAGAGAAATTATACAAAAGCCTATCTTAGTTATCAAGTAAATCAAGTCTTTCAAGTTGAGACTTACCACACACGCACCCTAATATCCGTATTTTAAAAGCAGTCACAAGTCACAACTCAATCACAAAGTTGCGTCTAGTGACACTCGCTTTTATAAGACTGGTATTTAGACCCCTTACACACTGGCTATAGCGAATTGGGGTCGGTCTAAATAGGGACTGAAATTGTCCATTGTTTTGTGGTTTGAGTTGTTTCGTAAAATAACCGATAGCTTAAATTTTTGGTGACCCACGCCCCCCCCCTTCCACCCCTATCTCTACGGTAAGCGACAGCAAGGGGATCCAACCCCCGCTGGAAGAATGACTTAGACCAGGACGTCCAGAACTTAGGGATTCCAGATGGATGGCACAGTCACAGTTGCGAGAGGTCAGGACCGGCTGTAAAGCCGTCATAGAAGAAGATCCTGGGTTATGTAGAAGTTATTTCGACTTGGGTTTCAAGTTTCTTCGCTATTATCTCGTCAAATAAAGCCGTAGTATGTCGGAAATCAAAGTGTTTTTTATATTTGTATTTTCAGTCATCGTTCCAAACTTCTTGCAAACTAATGCATTTTGAAATTCTTAGAGAACTTATTCATTTTGAAGTTCTTGGAGAACTTATTCACTTTGAACTACTTGGAGAACTAATCCATTTTGAACTAATTTGAGAATTAATTCATTTTGAAGTTCTTGGAGAACTAATTCATTTTGAAGTTCTTTTTTTTTTATGTGACACACTAGAGACTTAGGGAAGGCCCCTTTGTACTGTCGACCATGTATTTATTTCTGAAATGTCGAACAGCAGCTCTAGTCGGAAGATAGAGAGAGAAGTAAAGGAAAGAACTGTCACAACCTAGCTGCGGTATTTTTATTTCACCTACTCCCAACCATTTCGCGACTCTGACATCGGGGCATCGAGAACAACTCGCTGGAGTGTTATGCCTCCTGAAACGAGAACTAATTCATTTTGAAGTTCTTGGAGAACTAATTCACTTTGAACTACTTGGAGAACTAATGCATTTTGAAATTCTTAGAGAACTTATTCATTTTGAAGTTCTTGGAGAACTAATTCACTTTGAACTACTTGGAGAACTAATGCATTTTGAAATTCTTAGAGAACTTATTCATTTTAAAGTTCTTGGAGAACTAATTCATTTTGAACTACTTGGAGAACTAATGCATTTTGAAATTCTTAGAGAACTTATTCATTTTGAAGTTCTTGGAGAACTTATTTACTTTGAACTACTTGGAGAACTAATCCATTTTGAACTAACAAAACTACTAATTAAAAAACCTTTTTTTTTTTAGAAAAATCCCACTAGCTAGCTTAAATTATTTCTATTTTCTAAATCAGTTTATTCCGACTGGGAAGTACTTCAAACAAACACCAGCAACCCCATAACTGTATGCTGTCCACAAAATTGCATTTAAATAATGCGAATATTTTCTAAAAAAAACTTGAGGACAACTAAAATCTAATCGCAACGTGACAACTATAGGTAAAGTCCATAGATGTTAAAAGATTCCCTATGTACTCTCCCCTGCTGGCCACGAATTAATGGTAAATGAGGTGAACACAGTGACTGCCACTATACTACATATACGTATAATGTATATAGAAGGAAATCTCTCTCGATTGGTGCATTTCAAAAATTCCACCAACTTTTGCCTGTGCCGAAGAAGTGAACTGTTGTGTGATTGTTCGATTTATTGTCTTATTATTTTGTACCTCTTTTGTTTTGTTGCATATGCATGTCGCTTGCAAATCCCCTATACAGCACAGCACCATCATCACACACAGCATCCCACAAATAGTGCATTAAAATCCACCATATCCATTCCTCACCCATACACCCAGCGGTGGATTTACTGTGTATAACATATAAAAAGAAGGTGCAACATTAAATCAATGCATGCTGCGACCGTGTTCAATTTGATTAAATCTCCACTCGAGAACACCTCACCAAGAGGAGCACAGCCAGCGCACCGAGCCTCGTAAAGGTGTGCAATTATAGCGAGATTTAACCGTTTCCAATTCAATGTTTTGATGCTTACATATACTTACGTGTCTGCGCCGAGACGTGCATCGGAGGAGCCTCCGCCACACTATTCCCTATTAAAAAGAGCGTTTTTTTGTTTCCTTGCGCGCATTTCGATTGTATGGATCCGACAAAAGTAGCGGGCGGCGGCGGCGGAGGGTATTTCATTTTTCAGATGAATTTCTGTAATTCATTTTGTTTTTGTTGTTGTTGTTGTTGCTCCTGCTGCTGTTGATAGTTTAGTGAAAAACTTCGAGGCGAAGGAAAAACGTTTAAGAAAATGTTCGAAAATGGGAAAGAGAGAGAAAAATTCTCATGTTTCGCTTGACTTTAATTAGGTGCTAGTGCTACTGCTGTGGCATGCCATTCGGCTTTGACAAAACTAAAATAAATGCTAGAGATATGCCACAATAACATGGATTCATCGGACGACGGCGTGGTGGAGAGAGAGTGAAGCAACAAAACTAAAATGTACCCAGATTAGAATATGTAATTACTTTTAGTTTGTTGGTGAAGTATAGAGTGGCACGTAAAATTTTTAAAAAGCACTTCCTTTAAATATCTATTTGTGACTCTCCCCCACCCTCCCCCTCCTCCTCTTTTTGAGACAAAATTAGATACTCAATTGAATGGTCACCACACAAACTGACGATAAGAGACCGATCTGAGTGCGCCATCAGTAAAAAGCCAATAGGGCTATATGGACCTGCAAATGGGGGCTTTTGGGTAAAACATGGGGTTGTACACCACAAATGATGTGTATTGGATGTATAAAAGATCTCGTTTTGCTTGTTACTCACATGCAACTATAATCTGAAGTCCTAAGATCAACCAGATCACGTCGATCCTCAAGTGTGTGTAGATCAGATTGCAAAGTCTTTCTTGGCTCTCTATTACTGCAGCTATGCGAACCTGTCCCACAGAGCTGCTGCAGAGGCAATCATTGGGTTGATTTTAATCCATATAATCTCCATAACTAGCCTGAATATAGATAACATATATGGCTCTCCTCAGCGGTGTCCAAAAACATTCCAATTTGGATCGTATCTGGCCACATGGTAAGTCAGTTACGATTCCACAAGGAAATTCACGGAAGAAACACACCCTTTTGAGGGGTGGGAGGGGGTCCAAGAAACCTCTCTTGGTTTTCCGATAGGGTTAAGTTGGCACATGAGTGAATGCGTCCATGAATGTGTCACGCAGGATCACTCTGGGCAATGCGTTATTAAACGTAACCGACAGTCATCCTTCCAACCTTGCTATACCCTCCATAGCATAGTTCATGCTGCCCCCTAATCTTTCATTGGGTGGGTAGACTTAAATAACACCCAAAAACCGTAAATGGTGAGTAAGAAACAAGAAAGTAAGCTCGGGGTAGGGATATGTTCCCCAACAAGGTCGGAGGAGATCGTGAACTCTGGCGTTCGGCTCGAAACTGGCAATAAAAGTGCCAGGGATAGTCACCAATGGCGAAAAACTAATCGCGCCCAACAACATAAGAAGAAAAAGGAAAAAATGTTTGGAAGGCCCGCGAAGGTGGCAAGGCCGCTGTCCACAAGACCCGCAGGGGACCGTATCATAGAAAAGATACGTTGTAGCAGCGCAACCATAACGATCTAAAAAAAACTGTAAGTAGGGTAAGTAAGAAACACCTGGAGGATAACTCAAAGCCACAAAAAAATAAGGCCCAATGAGGCTCTTCAGGAGGACACATATAGGAGACCTTTTTGGTGGAAATAAAGGAAGCAGAAGACAAAACAGTCTGTCTCCAGCAGAAGATTAGGTCCTCGCTAGAAGTGACTGGGCCAGTAATAGCAAGCACCAAAGAGGTAGCGATCGAGATCAAGGACCTGGACGAGGTCACTTTCAGAGAGAAGGTGTGCGAGGTATTGCAGAATCAGCTAGGACGTTGTACGGTATGCAGAAAATGGTCGAAAGGCACTTAACCGACACGCGCAGAGTTTATTTATATTTCTTAAATTTCCCCTTTCTGTTCAATTTCGGTGCCCATCCACTGGTGCTACATATAAAAGGACAGAACTAAGCACATTCATGATAAGGAGGCATCGGCTAGGTCTGGAGCCCTCTATGTTAGTAGCCTATTCGGTCAATCATTACGCACTCCTAAATACCTAAGTGCAGGCGACCTGGTCATCTACTTTCATAGACATGGTTTCCATCTTTTTCCGCTTGCCGATTAGCACTGTCCGTTTTCTGCTCCCATATCGTTCACTTCTCGTCGAGTCGCTGTCCTACTACCCAATAGCGACTACTTCTCCCGGGACATTTAGCGTTAATACTTCATGATATGTGATGATTCGCAGCGTAGGGCCTTGAAAACGGAATTTTGCAAAACTTCGCAAGCCTGTCCTGTCCTCTCTAACTACACCGCCTTATTGACCAGTGCAGTGTCTTACCTACAAGAAATTTTATCATTATCCGCATTAGATAATTCGGTGGATGCAACTTTATTAACACGCCTCGACAATCTTGCTCCACTTCGCGGTGTTAAAAGAGTATTTTTACACACCTCAAGGGTTATCTATACGCAAGCAACTCTTATTCAGATCCATTTCTGCTCCTGCAGGGCTATAGTCACCATATTGACAGCATTCGTTATCGATCTAGTTAAATTGCATTTCCTATGTCCATACAGCCTAGCAGTGTCTCTTCTTCTTCTTCGGGGCACAATTAGAGCTTTGATCTCCATCACCTTCTTCCTCCAGATGTCTTTCTGTTCCGCAGCTTGCTGGAGTCTTACTGCATCAGCCTTAACACTGGCTTTCCACCATTACCGTGCTTTGCCAACTGGTCTTTTGCCATCTGGTAGGAAAAACAGAACCTGAGTCATCCACTCTTTGGACATGACCGGTTCAACGAAAACGCAGTAGCTTGGCATATGTATTGATAGTTTATACTCTTTACACAAATCTAAAAACGACAGGCATGAAAATCTAAAAATGCCTCCCTGATTCCACCCAACTTAGAGTACTTATCACGGCCAATTCAATGAAATGCAATAAAAAGGTAATAAACGGGTAATAAAAGGGTAATAAAACAAAACCTCAGAAAATCCCATTCAACAGGCACATTAAGAAATTAGGTTTTTCTTCTTCGATGGCTCTACAGCCCACTTCGATTTTTGGCTTCCATGAACTTCTTAACCCATACGTAGCAACTGTACGTGTATAAACGTTTTGTAGATTCTTATGGTCTGATAGCACCGCCTCATGAAACTAAATTCTGGCACTGCATGGACAAAGCTCTCTGTAAATATTTTGCTTTGATCTGACGTAGAAGAAGAACGTTTATTAGGGAACGTTTTTTTTTTAAATGAAATGCAATGAAGTGGGCAACAGCTGACTTTTCCAGAGAATATCAAAAAAGCTTTAAAATCTCTTACTCGAACTCAAAGCTAGCTCCTAGCTTTCGCCTATATAACTCTCTCTTTCATTCCAACCCACAAACCGGATAGGACGGAAGTCTGAAACTGCCATGGGAGCTCGTATGGTTTACAAGAGCTGCCGTCTGAAAGATATGCGAGTACTCCGGACTTTCACTTGCAGCAATATTGTAATATTGACTGTACTATCTGCATCCCTAGTTTAACAGTTTACCTTAAAATGTTTGATGCTTACACCCTTGTCTGTTCGAGTGGCTTAATATCTGGTTACTTGAACAATGAAGTCTGGCTAGATCGTTTAACTTTTTATTGCCTTCGCCTTCCAGATGATACGAGATCTAAACAACGGGTGATACGATTTAGTATACCAGAGATTATCTAGTACACTTTGGGAATCTCAATTTTACATAAGCATATATGGTTTAGATTTTCTTACTACATATTTGGCCTACGATTGTGTTATAGCCCGCGCCATAAAACAAGGGAAAATTGAAACAGCGTCCGCCTGTGCAATTGTTATTGAGAATATATCGGAGCCGGGCAGAATGACGTTTTCCTCGCTTGTATGTAGATTTGAAACACTCACTGCACATGGAAAAGCTCGAAATTGAGAGATTCCCATATTTTATGGCGCGGGGTCTAATTAACTTTAAAATGAATATACTCGGATAAATCTGCAATAGTCATGTCCATCATATCTATTTTCATGAATTTGTTTTGTCGTGTGACCACTTTCAATCATTAGGTTTATACAGAAAAAACTTGTCACATCTCATCCCCCCCTAACAATTTAGTTCATAAATTTACATTAAAAAAAATCCCCACCAAAGAATCTCGTTCTATTTTTGGGGTTTTATCACCAAAAATTTTATCCTCTTTCATACAAAAGCCCTCTAAGTAAATTTAATAAAGGGAGCGAAAACGAAAGAGAAAGCAAAGAACAAAAAAGTGAGAAATTTAATAAAATTCAGCTTTGATGATAGAACAATGAGAGGCCGTCAACGGACAACACAATAACAATAATAATCACAGCATACAGGATTATCCTTTCACAATAAGCCAACCAAACACAAAACTATGGGACGAAAGGAAAATTATTTCTTTCGTTTTTTTTTTTAGCTGTTCGCCCCCGCCAGTACAGGACGAGGCTATTCAACCCCCTTCCCTCGGGGCTTCATGCACGTACGTACTAGCGCATTTCTACAATACTATTCCCCCCATCCCTGCAAAAAAATGTGTGTATCCTGAGAAAGTAGAGGATGAGAGCTACACCATATAATTTCTTGTGTATCATTCAAAAACCTCTTCTCTTATAAAGGTACTGCGGCAACTTTCTTTCGGAGATGTTTTATAAAAAGGACGCGCAGAGAAGAAAGTTCCAAAATAAAGCCCCTTGCCACTTGCTTGAACTTCTTGAAGGATACCAGCATATGTACCGAAGGTCCAGTCGTCCGTTGGTCGGCTATAGGAGGCATAGAAGATAACCTTAATAGAGCAAGCATAGCGTGTAAAGTCCTTATAGATATGTGGAGAGACTCCCCGGCTGTGTGTGTATATGATGAAGCGAAAACAACAACAAAATAACAAGCAAAAAGAAAAATTAAATCTGCCTGCAAACAAAATGACGATGACGACGACGTCTGGAAAACAAAGGCGAATCAAAGCGCAAAGGACGACATTCCAAAGGAGCAACAGACAAAGTCGAATTAAATTCATAACAAAAAATGGCAAGAAATAGAATTTTCTTGCTCGACCCTCGTTCCTTCGCCCCCTGGGGAGCTCCTTGTGCCACTATGTAGCTACTACGTTGCCAAAAAGAGATAGAGAAAAGGAGCTCTTACATATGTCCATCGACGGACTCTTAAACCAGTGAAGGGTTATTAAATGCAAAAGGATCTCCATCCCCCTCATATACCTTCGCTTGCACACCTGGGGCTTGGAAATTGGGGAAATGTTTCCTGAAACACATACAGCACGATTGACTTCCTAAGAAATGTGTGTGGACGAGGAACAGCATTCTTTTTACAAACAGATTATCCTTTCCAATTGGCGAAGCAAAAAGAAAAATAAAAACTTGAAGATGTACGAGAGCACTTCCAAAAGACAAAAAGGAATACACGTAACGGGAAGAAGTTATGCATGAAGTAACACACCAAGAGCTTTAAGTCTATATGTAGACATTCAAATGAATGGATGAATGAAAAAAAAACAAGATAGCACTATTGAAGATCCTTAAGGATGTTGCTTTGTTCTGTGTATGAGAAAAAAAATCAAACTTTTGTGTATGCTTGAGGTCAATGAGCTCTGTTCAATGAATTATAATGCACTTTCAAAAGGAACACAGTTATGTGGAAAAGCATGAACTGAGATCAGGACTGAAATTGGGCTGTAGAGACATTGAAGAAGAAGAACCTAACCCGTTAATGTACGTGTTAAGTTACCCGTTTATTACTTTTTTATTACCCGTTTATTACCTTTTTATTACTCGTTTATGTTTATTACATTTTACTACCTTTTTATTACCCTTTAGTAATAACCATGTCTTTTTTATAGTACCCCTACAGTCCAGGAGAACTGACAAAAATCTCTATGTCTGTGGGTTTTTATCGTCAGTCCGGGCCTGAAGATCTAACCTTCAATTCAGGCGCGGATCCAGGGGGGGGGGTCACGGGGGTCATGACCCCCCCCCCCAAAACAGCCCGCATTCCAAAAAATAGAGCTGAAACAATATTTTGCAAACCGAAAAACAAAAAAAACCAAACGAACAAAACCTAGTTTTTGCAAACATAAAAACCTGAAACTAACCAAACGACTTTTCTGGTTTATTTGGTTATTTTTGTTATTTTTTTCTATCCTGTGTTATGATTCCCACTTAAGGTAAATTGCAATGGGCCAGCAATTTGTACGCACCGGGCCTCAAGAATTTGATGCACCCGTGTGACCTATTTACATTTTTACTCGAACGGGCAAAAATTGCAACGTCTGGTCTGCATGATTTGTTTAAAAAAAAAACTCGCGCGTGTGATCCGTTAAAAATTTACCTAAGGTGATAAAAATTATATTTCACCTTAGGTAAATTTAATAAGTGAGTATGTTACAATTGAACAACATGCCACTAGCATGGCTATCCTACCTCCTGTCTGCCGGAAAGGAAAGGAGTTTACGAAAGCGAGTCCCATTTCGCTATGGGAGGAGGTTACCCCCCCCCCCCCGCTAATATTCATCGCGCGATTCACAAATGAAGCGACCTTAGTTTAATTAGTTTGAGTAATATATCAAGCAAATCTCAAGCGCACAACTTGTAGCAACCCGAGTATTTACGTCACACACCACAATTTACAATCTTTCTGCAAAATCTTGAAGGAAGTCTTCTTTATGAAGCACACAGTTTAGACCATACATAGCTACGAATGTAGTGGGACCACTGCCCCGCACTATCTGGATGTACGAAATGGATTGATGCAAAAACAATTTGTGCTTCAACAATATCAAGACATGCTTTCACACCAAATATGCCCCACGATTCGACCCGTACCTCGTATGGTCATGATGCAGACAAAAGGTACGCAATTCAAATCGGAATTTTTCTATTAAACTCCTTGGTACTCCCCACATTCAGACGGTAATTTTAAAGTCGCCTTAATGGAACTGGAAAACACCACCTATTGCAGTTGGGACTATAGCCTGGGAATGTGCTCCCCAATTCCACTCCGGCCCTCCTTGCCTTGGCGGTCTGGTAGGTGCATAAAGTCAAGGCAGGACAGCTTTCTAGGTCTGCTTATTGATTCGGTAACGGGGTCATTGTGGCTCCATCTTTTTTTTCTGGGATCCATGTTACCTTAAAAAGTCCTCTGACCGGCGCCGTTTAGACAAGACACCAAATGGAACCGGCCTGGGACTGTTCTCCTTAGATAATATGTCAGCTGGTGGTGGGCCCAAGAAATTTAGGCAAAGCGGCGCCTGTCTAGGTTTGCTTCCAGGCTTCCGGGGTTTCTGAGTGCCATCTTCCCCTCGGCCTGTTAGGAAAAGTTTGGGAAAGCGGGTCACGGGTGTGCTCCGTGGAGCTCCCGAATTCCATTTCGGCTTTCCTTGCCTTGGCCAAACAAACGTAATCACAATATATCGAATTAATAAATTGTGAGTTTGGTGTTATTAGCCTCGATTCCTTGTTCACCCGGGAGGATTCGGTCTAAGCTTCTCAATATTGTGGGTATGACTCTATAGAACGTCAAATGAAAGCTATCTATGGCTGAAACAAGACTTCGGAGAGGCCCCCAAAATGGAATTATGAGACTCCCAATGATACACGACCGAACTTAACATACGTGTGGCCTCGACTCATGCCAAACTGAAGGCATCACGGATGTCAAAAATCTCGGGATCGTACCAAGCACACTAGGACTGTGTTGCCTTCCTGATAAATATGTGCCTGGACCCATAAAGATCGACACCCTGCAGGGAGGAACAATTTGGGCCGCAAGCTCCCTACGAGAAACGAAAGATCTTAACATAGGAAATGAAAGATCGACCCATACGGACTGATGGTGGCATGGAAATCAAGAACACGTCCGTCCTTACTCCTCTTATGCCTCTCGCAACTGTTCTCTCCACCAGTCCCGATTCTGAGCCGATGTCATCCAGTTTGGCATCCCTAAACTCTGAGCGTCCTGGTCCACGCCATCCTCCCAGCGAAGGTTGGGCCTCCCTCGCTGTCGCACCCCATAGGTCTTACCGCAGAGAACTTTCCGAGCAGGCTCATCTTCACTCATACGAGCCAGATGCCCTGCCCACCGGAGCCTACCGAGCTTTATTTTTTTCACAACATCTATGTCGCGATAGCGCTCGTAGATCTCGTCATTGTAGAGTCTCCGGAATCGTCCTTCCTCACATACGGGGCCAACAATCCTCCGAAGTATTTTCCTCTCAAACACGCCCAGGAGGTTTGAGTGCTTTTTGCTAAGCACCCACGTTTCGGATGCATATGTGAGTACCGATAAGACCATCGTCTTATATAGTAAAAGTTTAGACGTTATGGTTAGATATTTGGATTTGAAGAGCCTTGACAGACTATAGTAGGCTTTGTTGGCTTTTAGCAGTCGTGCGCGTATTTCTGGTTCCATGCTATTGTCGGCTGCTACTATTGACCCAAGGTAGGTAAATGATTTTACCACGTCAAACTCGTGTTCCGCTACCTTGATTGTGGGACCAATGTTAGGTGTTCTTCCAGACGAGGCCACCATGTACTTTGTTTTGCTTTCGTTAATGTGCAGTCTCAGATTTCTTGCCGCTTGCTCAATCTGAGTGAAAGCTTCTTGTACAGCTGTTGTTGTTCTTCCAATGATGTCAATGTCGTCTGCGTAGGCCAGTAATTGGGTGGACTTGTGGAGGATTGTACCCCTTGATGTCACGCCCGAATCTCGGATCACTTTCTCCAACGCCAGGTTGAAAAGGAGGCAGGCCAGACCGTCCCCTTGCCGGAGTCCATTATATATGTTGATTGGTCTTGACAGTGTTCCGGATACCTTTACTTGGCTTGACACATTGATCATGGTCATCCTACATAGTCTTGTCAGTTTGTTGGGGATGCCGAATTCTCTCATGGCTTTGTAGAGTTCTACCCTGGCTATGCTATCATAGGCGGCTTTAAAGTCTATGAAGAGGTGTTGAATTGAGTTTTGAAACTCTAGACATTTTTCCATAGCCTGCCTCAAGGTGAAAATCTGATCAGTCGTTGATTTGCCTGGGCTGAAGCCACACTGGTAATGGCCTATGATGTTTTTGGCGTATGGGGCCTGTTTTGAAGGATACGGAGAATATCTTATACACGATACTCAACAACGTTATACCGCGATAATTAGTGCACGCTGTGATATCTCCTTTTTTATGTACCGGACAGAGGATGCCTTTTCTCCAGTCTTCTGGCATCACTTCCTGCTCCCATACTTGCACAATTAATTCATGAATCGCTTGGTGTAATGTAGGCCCTCCATATTTAACCAGCTCCGCTGCGATGCCGTCTGCACCCGAGGCCTTGTTGTTTTTGAGCCGGCTGATGGCTCTGCTAACTTCTTCTATGCTTGGCGGCGGCAGCATAGCATTATCATCAGATATTGGTGGAGCCTCCGAATCCTCAGTTAGCTCGCCATTTAGCAATTAACTCTTCCCATCGCTCCAAGATGCCTTTAGGATCGGTGATCAGAGTCCCTTCTTTGTCGTAGCAGTATGTGCAACGTGGTGTTGAATTGCGTCATACTGCGGACTCTTTGGTAGAACTCTCGCGCCTGGTGCGGCCGTCGTTCTCTGTACTGTTCTAGCTAACAGACGAGATTTTTTTCCCAGGCTGAAGCTTCCTGTTTTCGTCTGTGAATTCTCTTTTCTTCTTCTCTGAGCTCTTTATAGTTCTCTTCGCGTGCCCGTGTTCTCTGAGACTGCTGCATGGCTCGGTCAAAGTCTAGAAATTAACAAGTCTTTCATCTTCATATGGTTAATGAGTGAAAGGCGAACAGCTGCATGCACAAGTTTTTCAAATGACGATGTCAGGCTATCAGAGAGAGAATGCAACATTTTTATACGCGCTGGAATACAACCATAAGTCGGAAAATTTTATGAGTTTAGATGGGGATGTATTGGTGCATATTTGCTCGTTTGTTTTGAATTATGAAAGAAAACATTTGATTCAATTTTCTTTCCTTTTCTGTTATGCATACTTAATCGTAAAGAGAGAATCTGGCTTTGTCTGGCCGAATTCACGAAGTATGCGTTGAGTTTTGCTCAGCAGTGATGTTCATATATGCACGCACACAATCAACGGTCGGAAATTTTTGTATGAAGATGAAAGACTTGTTATTACTAGACTTTGGGCTCGGTACGCAGCATTCTTACGTTCAGTTGCCAGCTTGCATTCATTATCGAACCAGTCGTTCCGATCTTTACGACTTCTGCCTAAGATGGAATCAGCAGTACTAATGACAGTATTTTTAAGGCGGGTCCAGTTCTCGTCGACGCCCGGCATCTCATCCCCAGGACTTAGGGCGAGTTCTAATGCATGACCGTCGCTGTTTCTGGCCATTTCATTGCGTAGTGCAGCTGTGTTGATTCGAGCCTGATCAGCAGATACAAAGCTTTTCAGCGTTGTAATGCGCTCTCGGAGCACCATACCAACAAGATAGTGATCCGAGTCGAATTTTGACACCTCGGTACGTTCGTATCGTCATCAGACCCGAAAGGTGGCGGCGGTGTATAAACACATGATCTATTTGGTTGCGAGTGGCTCCATCAGGAGATACCCAGGTGGCTTTATGGATATATTTACGCGCAAATGTAGTACTTGCAACGACCAAGTTCTTACTTGCTGCCATCTCTACAACTCGCTGTCCATTGTCATTAGTGTTTTCATGCAAGCTGTGGTTGCCGACATATTGCCTGTATATGGGCTCCCGGCTTACTTTGGTGTTCAGATCTCCCAGTAGGATTTTTACGTCATACCTGGGGTAGGCATTAAGTTCCCGTTCAATTAATTCGAAGAATTCCTCTTTATCATCATCTCTTCTGTAGGTGCGTGGAACGTTTATGAGGCTGATCTTCTTAAATTTACCTCGCACACGAAGGGAGCATAGCCTTTCGTTTATTGCTTTAAAGCTAATAATGGTAGGCTTCATTCTTTTGCTAACCATAAAACCTACTCCGAGAACATGGTGTTTTGTATGACAGCTGTAATATACGTCCGTCCTGCCGCATCTTATTTTAATACTGGGCTCCTGTCCCCTAATCTGATTTTTTAAAAATTTGTATATAGTTCATCTTTCAAACAGAAAAAAACACCATTCACTAACAATATTCACAAAATGCAAAATGCTTTCTATTTAGAAAGAAACAAAAAAGCCATTTCGAAATAATAGTTCACTTAACTCCTTGACTACCGGGGATTCACAAAATATATTTAATTTTATTGATGTCGTTAAATCCATTCGATATTAACTCCATATATGCACCACACACAAATATATTTTATTGCCCACCTCTTTTCTGTTATAATAGATATTTTTTTTTAGAGAAAGAAACCAGGTGAAGTGGAAGGGGGTAGGTAGGTGGGGCATGGAAAACTCCCAGTTTTGTTTCTTTCATTTGTTTTGTATATATATACATATATGCATATAGTAACTACTAAAATAAGATAAGGGCATTTATACAAACAAAATTATCGATCAAATAAACATGATTTAACCCCACAAAAAAAAAAAAAAAAAAAAAAAAAAAAAAAAAAAATATCAGAAATCAACCGAAAACAAAACAACAACAAAATATCCTTACCATTCACAATCCTTATATCCTTGCTCTCATTTAGTTACACAAACAAAAAGTTCATGTATTCATTTATATGGATGTATATGTATGAGTATTCACGTATGGCAATATAGGATATACACGTGAGAACGGCGGTATTAGGTGAAAGGATTCACATCTTCTACTTTGCGGCTTTTGGCTCCTTAAGTCCTTTAAGTTCCCGTTTTGTGAGCCTATCAGGTTTCGTACAAATAACACAGCAATAGAGAAGCTAAAATGAAAACGATGCCTCCTCGAATCCTTATAACAAGTGGCGATAGAAAGATGTGTGGAGAAACGTGGGGTGTGGGTAGGGTGTAAGGTTTATTTTCTTTTCCATTCTCATAGCCCCCGGCTGCACCTTTTCCACGATTTTACCAGTTTTTAAGGAGAAATTATGTGTGTTCTTACTTCCTGACCTCCTGCCCACCCAATGCCACCCCCAAAAACCCTTGTACAGTTTTCGATTGTTCAAAAATTGTAAACGAAGATAAAATCGATATAATACAAACATGCTTATGGCGATATGTATATACATATGTATATTAGAGGTGGCATGAATTTCATTAAAATAATTTCTTACTTTTTTTTTACTTTCATACTTACTTAAAGATCATGCCGCGGAGTGGAATCGAACCATATACCTTTGGGATGGTGTAGTCATTTGTTAAACTACTCTACTGGCTATTAAATTTCCAGTAAAGCGGTAAAATTCGCGCATTTTTTCGCCTTCTAGAAACAACTTTCAGAGATCCAGTTTAGCAGAGCTTGCTGCAAGTACTTGTCAAAAGTTTCTTTTTCTAAAAGTCCAAAAGCAAACTTTCAGAGAACTAGTTTAGCAGAACTTACTGCAAGTACTTGCCAAAATCCGAAAAATGTTGCGCTTTAAAGAACAAGCAGCAGATGTCATTTGCGCAATGAAAATCGGTGATTTTCAGAGATCCAGTTTAGCTGAACTTGCTGCAAGTACTTGTCAAAAGTTTCTTTTTCTAAAAGTCCAAAAGCAAACGTTCAGAGAACTAGTTTAGCAGAACTTACTGCAAGTACTTGCCAAAATCCGAAAAATGTTGCGCTTTAAAGAACAAGCAGCAGATGTCATTTGTGGAATAAAATAAAGTGACTTTCCGAGATCCAATTAAGCAAAACTTGCTGCAAGTATTTGCCAGAATCCAAAAAAAATTTGGGTTTTACAGAGCAAGCAGCAGGCGCCATTTGTGCAATGAAAAACTATGACTTTGAGAGAACTTGAACTTGCTGCAAGTAATTGCCACAAGTTTTCCCAAATTAATATTGGTATCTGCGTTTTTGCTTTCACGTCCTCGTCCGTTCGGTTTCAGCTGCAGCGCCGCGTTTATGGTATGTTTTGTTTATCTCAAGATGGAGTTGTATCGAAATTGAGAAGAGCGCATGCATGCAGCGGCAGGCCATTCTTTCTCAATTTCGCTTAATTTAATTATGAAACTTTTTAGCGCCATTCTGTGACACCGAACCAAAGCTCCGTAGCTTACTAGCGTTGCTGCTATTATTTCGCTTGATGTGAAAAGCCTATAGTTCTGCCCGGGCGGGTAGGTTCGGCAGGTCCTGGACAGTGTTCGTTTTCTGGTTTTTACTATTGATTAGCTCTAGGAGTTCATCTCCGAGCAAGACATCACAGATATAAAACTCCTCCCTGTGCATATCCTTATGCTGTTTAGCCCCGATCTCAAAGTCGCGATAGTAATAGTTGGGAGTAGGTGGACTAAAAATATCGCGGGTAGATTGTGACAGTTCCTTCCTCCCGGCATAGAACTGCTGTTCGACATTGCACTCTATGCGAAGAAAATAGATTGTCGACAGTATAAAGGGCCTTTCCTAAGATTCTAGTCTTTCACATAAAAAAAAGAGGTGCATGAAGATGAAAAACCCCGTCTAGAGTCAATCCAGTCGAACAAGCGCTCTTTTGTTTACTACTGTACATTATAGATTGCTAAGTGTTCTCTCAGTGGGCTTGCCCGCCTGATCAGGCATGCTAGTAGGTGCTGAAGCGTTGAAGATAAATTTCTCTTATCACCCTGTCAAAAATTTTCACTATTGTCTTCAAGACAAAACGCGTATCGGCCTTGAATGACTTTATAAACAAAATTTTTGAATCTTCCGCCATATTTACTTTGAGCAACTGTCAAAATTTATGTTGCCATCTTGATTATGATCTGTCATAATTGCTTTCCATCGACTTCGCCATAATTTCTGTCATTAAAAACACGACCGACAAATTTCAAAGTCCTCCCCGGCCTTGTGTCCATATGCCATATGGAAATGGACATGTCCACGCATTGTGTATGTGTGTGTGTAGACACAATTTGTGAAAGACAATAGAAATCACAAGAAATCATTTGAGAAATTCTTTTATTCATTTTTTTTTTGTTTATTTAAGCCCCGGCCGAGAGATACAAAAGGAACAACGTAACGACTGCGTTCAGAATATTCTTGGAATGTGTGACGAGCTCAACACCGCCGCGGTGAAAATTTCAGTTTTTTCGTTCGTTTTATTTTAGTCCTTTTTTGTATTCCATTCCTGATATCATCGATGCTTGTCTGATTCTTAATTTGTTTTTATTTTTATTTTATTTATTTTCTAAAATATTTATTATTCGCCTTTTAAGTGTAAGATACAATGGCTTCCTTATTTTGTGTGTGGAGCGCGCGGCCCGGCTCAAGAATTTTGTCATATAGCAAAAACTTGTGAAACCATCACCGAAGGAGATGGTTCCTTTTCCTTTTTATTTTGTGATTGTTACTTTTTGTTTTGTGGTTTGTTGTATTTTGTTTTGTTTTGCAACTTGCACACCTTTCAAATATTTTACGAGTGGGTTTTTAATTTACGTTTCTTTTTCTGGTAAGATATCTTTTACCGTAAAATTTTTGTGTAGAGTCGAAAAAGCATGCATACGTATTTTTGCAACAATGCGAATTTATTTATTTATCAATGATTTTGTAAAATTCACAAAAAAAAAAAAACAAGATTGTACAACTGTACAATAGCTATAAAGCATATGGGGCCACCTATTTTACAATACTACGCAATCGAGCTTTCGGTTTGTGTCTTAGGCTAAAACTTTTGAGATTTTTGTCTTGGGAAGCTTTTGTGGTTTGTTTCTTGGGTTGAAGGGGTGCTCCACCTGTATGGAATTAGTTAAACTTCGCAATGGTGGGTCATGGGTATGCTGGAATTTTTTCTGTGGCTTTGGATAATGTAAGAGACAAGCACTTGCCAGAACTTATGTGTCTACAGGAACTCAGGTGAGCTCATCGCGCCATGTCAAAGCAACCGAAATATCAAATCGATTCTTGATTGGTAGCTGCAAGAATCGTGTTTGTTGAATTCAATCCATCAAAAACGAAGCACTGTCGTATTTCTAACAAAAAAACAACCACTCTTCCTACTGTTTCAATTTGATTGGCAAATAAATATGTACTAACTGCCGATTCTTCTCTTAGGGCCGTAAAGATCATCAAAGGCATAACAATTAACCAAAATTTAAGAATTACCTTTACCTAGAATCAGTGGTATGTTTTAAGATGCTTCTTAAACATCAAAAATAAGAATTTTAGGTCTGGCAATTCTTTTTTAATATTTTCTCAAAAATGTTTGAGATTTTGTATCGCGACTCGCATTCTAAGTCTATTTCAATGTAAGGCGAAATCCTTCTTTCGGCATGGCCCTCAATTTACAGATGAGACCCACACGTTGTCTGAGGCATACCCTCTCAAATGGTAGTCGGGCCACAATGAGTGTGCACTCTACTGAAATGAGTAACCTTTATGCCTCTACGGTTATTCTTCCTTGCACAACACAAGACTAGCCTACTCCCTGTTCGGCTAACTCTAACAGTATACAGCCCTTTCATTTTTTCGCACATTACAGCTTAAGAAATTCGTGGTGGAGCACTTCACCTTCCACAGTTAGTATAACCACACTCATACAATATCCTCCAATAGTTCAAACACAAGATTCATCGCCTCCAGAGAACCAGTTTAGCAGAACTTGCTGCAAGTACTTGGCAAAAATTTTTCCAAATTAATACTAGTGGGTAAAAATCCAAAAAAATGTTGTGTTTTAAAGAACAAGCAGCCGATGCTATTTGTGCAATGAAAAGGATGACTTTAAAAAATCCAGTGAAGCACAATTTGCTGCAACTTACTATAACATACCGACTTGCATGAGGTCTTAAATGGTGGCATCATGACCGCCGCTAATCGTTATGACGATATCGTCTGCATAAGACTGAGCTTTAAAGCCTCGCCTATTCAGGTCGTCAAGAAGTTCGTCGATTATGATTGACCATAAGAGGGAGGGGTGATAGGACGCCTTCTTTAGCAGCGATTACTATAATCCATTCGCCATTCATCTCGGTAGTTATCAATCTGCAGCTGAGAAGCGACGTGATCCATCCTGCAGGGGGGTTTACGCCTTTTTTACTGCCGCTTCATTGTTCGCGTCGAAGGTAACGTTGTCAAACGCACCCTCATTATTTGGAAAAACACAAAGAAAGATTTCTTTGGCCTGGGGGGACTTCTCGATATCTCTCACTAGCACATGAATGGCAGTCCCTGTAGCTCTGCGGCTGGTAGGCAGTGGGAGTAGTGGTTTCGCTATTAGGCGCTCTATTGCATACCTGTCTAAATCCTTCTTCACCGTAGGCTATACGATCTTCTCGTCGATTTAGGGATACCTAAAGACTACCCTACTCTCTCCAAGACCTTGGAATATTTTGCCAGCACAAAGCTACTCCGAAATAATGGCAGCAGGATTTGTAAGATCTCTTCCAATCTGAAGAAGAGCCGGGAAGATATGGCCCTTTCCAGCGGCCTTGAGAACCTTCAAGGAACTTCAATCTTACCCGCAGAGAAAATTATGTTTGCCAGGCCTTTGTTCCTATTGTAGGACCGGTGGGCAAGTACTAGCTCTGATCCAGTGTTGGTTCTTAGGTAAAATCCAAGGTCAGTTTCTTGGGAATCTGGAAAGTGAGTAATCATTAATAACTCCATGCTATCCCTGGTGTTCTTTCTAAAGGATCCTTGAGGAGTCTCGAGGGAGACAATGCCATTGGAGTCAGGGGCGGCGGAGCATAATCATTGTGGGTGGGGAGGACGCGAAATAGTAACCGTTAAAATATATAAAGTTAATCGGTCAATTGAACTACCAGATGTTTGTTGAGTTATATATGGTTTTAAATTCTTTGGGTTATGGAGTTATGTCCGATTAGCATATTGGGAGGGGGTGCAGATAGAGCCCTTATGAGCCTAGCTCGACCGTCCCACGTGGACCTCATGTTAATTGCCCTATAGGACTCACACAAAGGATCTAACGCCTTGCCTCATTCGCGCCTAGTCATAATAATCATTTCTTGTCGATTCCGAGTGGAAAAAGATGTAATTTCTGAGTAATAACTGCGTCGGTGTCGAAAGCTTTATACGTTGAAACGCGAGTGTCGTTTTACCAATACAGCCTCCCAACTAAGTACTAATTACGTCCAATGCTGCTTAACCTCAGTAATCGAATCAAAACCGCCCTATTGAGTTGCTAAATGATACCCCTGCCTGAAATATGAAGAAATGCAACAAAAAAACGAAAACTTTGTGTGAGCTAAATTAATGCTTTATGCCCGCCCCGGCTTCACCGACATCAGTTCAATAATGTTCAGATCAATCCATAAAACTGACTTCACAGGCTCAAGTCCAGTTCATGTTCAGTTCGTGATTGAAATTGTTGTTGCTTTTTCGCCAGAAGTCAGAAATGCAAAAGCCCACTGAAATGGCATTCCACCATTCCAGTTGATTACTCCTTTTAGCCAGCCTTTAAGTTCAACTGGGCGAACTGAGATTTGTTTATCCTCTGTTGAATATGTGGAAATTGTATGCGAACTGAGGTCGCCAATTTGCTCCAAACTTGCGCAGTTCGGCCGGTAAAGCCGGGGTATTTCTCTAAAGATTTGCAAAAGCTTTAAGAATACATAAATACGTAAATCGCCTTTTTAAATGCTAGTCTCGTTGGATTAAAAAGGCTTAGGCTAAACAGTTATAAGGTGTTAATAGCTCTAATATAATATATTTAGTATAAAAAACTTTGCTTGTGTGACCTTAGGCCAATTTAATATTTTTCTAACTTATCTCCTTTTGCCTCCAGAGATCATTGTTCCATCACGTTCCAAGACTGTAATGATCGTTTCCTGCAGATTGGCAGAGACAAGGTCAATATCGGTCTCAGTGATGGGATTATTACCAACGCGGCTAATTCCTTACCTGAGGGCTGTGGGATAGGCTTCGCTAAATACTTGTGAAAATGATAAGTGAGTGATGATGAAATGATGAGTTGGACTCTGTGGACGGGGACTCTGCATAATTACAACAGTGAAATTTTGGGCAGCTGAATTTGAACATGGCCGTGAGCGCTTGGGAGACGATGAACGTTCGGGACGTTCAAAAACTCAGCAACTACTGATTTTCACAAAAACTCTCACATCGACTCGCTCAAACGACTGTCAAATAACAACTGCGAGTCCAAAATGACTAAAATTTTGGTGAGCAACTGTCAAAAGAAGGACAACTACATTCACTAGCTTTTATTGATGAGTGCTGCCATCTTCACGTTGAGGTCGAAAACTTTTCAGACTACCCTCAATCTCAAAACTCTCTATTTTCATGCGCATTAAGAAAGAGTTTCAAGTAACCTACAAGCAAGCAAAATAGTCACTCGTTTAGTTTAAAAAACACAAATGACCGCGCCGCTCTGTTATATTCTAAATCATAGTTCTACATGCGCGCACACCTGGTGGGAACCGCAACCGAGATCGCCACTAGATCTCTGGAAATAAAGTTGGTAATGGAGAGATGAGTGACACGATTGTCAAATTAAAAGGGCAGCGCGAGGCGCCCCGCATCTCCGATCATATACTAGTTTACTTGAGCCAGTGGTAAGTCCTCTGACTTTACCATCGGTTACCCAAGGCTCCTGAATAAGAACAGGGTGGAGGATGCCCCTTTCGCATGGTGCAAGCTTGCTTGGAGTGCCCTTATGGCGCTCATTTTTTTCCAAGGAGCGTTTGACAAGCCCGGTCTTCTTGGCCTGTCTAGGACCCTTTGTCCTACCGTCTTTCCCCTTGGGGGGTGCTGATTTGCCCCCCCCCCAGAAGACGGTTATATAATGGGAAAATTAGCTCCTCTAACCGATATACGATATACTTACTAGTCCGGATTTCATGAGAACATCTTTTTTCATGTTATAATATACTAGTTGGGGCCCGGTGTGCCTCGCTGCACCCATAAAGCCAATAGTATGGCGTGCGCCAAAACAATTGGGAATCTCAAAATCGACGGCCAGTGAGAGTCTCAAATCCCACCACGAAAGTACATTCGAAAAGAAAAGTGTAACTCCGTTAGTTTAAAAACCCCCGTTTCACTGCCACTCTTGTCGTGGTCAGATGCTATGAGGGAGTGTTTTTGCCCGTAAACGAGTCTCGAGGAGGAAGTTGTAATGCACGTCCGCTGAATTTTGTCCATACACGAAATTTTAATGTGTATGAAATGGTCATTTCCTCGCCTGTGTTTATATTTCTAATTCGTTTATTTTGCGGTTGAGACATATTTTCGTATTTTTGATTCCGAAAAATGGAATAATAAAATGTTTGCTATCGATTGGAATTTCGCCATTTCCATCGTCCAAAAATTGTATTGAAAATGTTTGACCAGAGGCATCTTCTAATATATCCGTTGGAGCGTGATTTTTTTTTTCAAAACTGCGCCATAGGTATGATGCTTTCAAGCAAGCGTTAAGCTCATTTTCAGGCGTTGATCGAGGTATAACAGCCAAAGTTGCCGAGTCGAGTCGAGGTATAACAGCCCTATCAAGCGCTTCGAGCGATTCGTCCATGGTGCATTCGTCCCAAATTATAATTTTGCACGTTTTAAGGACTGTGGCAATACGGAAATTTTTGCTGATGTTACTTGTGGATGTTTTTATCTGGTTCAAATTCAATGGGAGCTTTCGGACTGAATGCACTTGTACGTCCATCATCAAGGGGGCCTCTGTGGCCTAGGGAGTAAGGCGTCTGGCTACTATCCCAGAGGTCCCGGGTTCGAATTCCGGCCAGCCCCACGGTCCTTCGCCTTTTCCACTTTCATAACTTTCCTTCTTTCTTCTTCCCTCTTTAAATTCCTGATTCCTCCTGTCATAGCCTTCCCCGCTCCACCAAAGTGCATGTCATCGGTTGGTTGATGAGATTCAGCTCGTTTCAGGAGGCATAACACTCCAGCGAGCTGTTTCACGATGCCCGGATGTCAAAGTCGCGACAGTATTGGTTGAGAGTAGATGGACTAAAAACTATCGCGGGTAGGTTGTGGCAACTCCTTCCTTCCCCGACTAGAGCTGCTGTTCGACATTACACTCTATATGAAGAAAATAGATTGTCGACACAGTACAAAGGATCTTTGCTGAGACTCTAGTCTTTCACATAAAAAAAGAAAAGAAAACACCCATTTCCCTTGTTTTATGGCGCGGGCTATACTCGATATTGCACCATGATGTGAACGGCACATTATATCGCAGTAGAACATATACATATAAAGGGTCACACCTGGAGCTACCCCTTGTGTAAATCTCTCTAAAGGAACCTTTTTCAAGGCTTTCTTATGCTTAATCAATTATTCGCATGTCTTCTCTGTTTAAAAATAATTCTTGACCCCGTTATTTTAGTCACGAAATGCGTTATCTTTCAACCAAAAATGCTGCCCAAAATCCATCATATGGTCGAGAACTTAAACGAAATTATTTTGTGGTTGAACATTGTATGTTTCGAAACATTTTTTTTTTTATAAATGCTGAACAATTATTATTACCACTTCCGTTCTTACCTTACCTCTGTCTCTCAAAAAAAAAAAAAAGGAAATCAACTACCTCTAGGCACATGTGAAATTCCCTTCTTCGTATCCCAAAAATTAACCCTCATTCACGACTGTTATAATAGTTGAAAAAAAAAAAACAGAACCTCTCGTAGTCGTCTCAATACAAAACAGATCCAGGCTTAATTATCTCAGAATTTTAAAATTTTCGGCAAGAAGGATGGAATTTTTTTTTGGTATTAATCTCCACCACTACTAATTATAAACGCCTCCGAATAATCAACAAAGACTACCAACCTGGCGTGTTTTTGTTGTTGTTGCTTTATTTATTTTTTTTTTCTTGGATAGTCGCTAGCGCACAGCTCTGATTCATTCATTGATGCCCGGGCAATTAAAAATTTCACCAGAAACAACAGGAAACCATCGTGGGATCATCGCCGGTCCACTTTTCTTCTTTAGCTGTGGCTGCTGCTGCTGTTGGTGTGCTGATGGTTGCTTTTGGAAAAAACAAAATCATAAAAAAAAATTTCTAATTATCTCCACACAGGGCAAAATTTTTAATGACACCCATCCCAGAATACAGGGGTAATTATAGAAATGATGTGGCATGGCAGAAAACAGCAACAACAACAACAGCAGCAGCAACTGGCAACTCTTGACCACACCACCATCACGTTATGCAGTATAACTCGGATTTTCGGACCTTTTACATACTTCTTCTTCTTGGGCATTTTTTTTCATATTATTTCTCTCCCAAAACAAAAACGAAGGAATATTGTTTTTTTTTTCGACTTCTTTTTTTTTTTTTATATCGAGAGTTAAATCGTGTTACTGAGTAATTATTGATCATCCAGACACACACAAGCCGAACCAAACCAAACCAAAAAAAAAAAAACACACAAAAATTGTATCGAAAACCACCACCAACCAACATTGTGTGATTGCATAAGGAGAATTTTCCATTCTGAATGTTGTACTGAATGTTTGCTTGCAATTCAGGTTAAAAAGCATCTATACAATCGAAAAACGATGCTATATAGAATGGTATCCCAAAAAAACCAAAAACGGCCAAAAACTGAGCCACAACTCACTTATAGACGACGACGACGACTCTGATTCCCCCGCGTCCTTCTCCGTCGGTCTCTCGTATGGTAAACAACACACGAAACATAAGAAAAAAATGCACGATTAAGAAACCCCAAAATAATTATAATAATTACAAATTAAAGGTAAGACGATAGCACGGAATTCTTGCATTTATACCCTCTCGGTCTGGGGCCGTTGTTGTTGGTGTTGTTGGTCAGTTGAGCACACAGCACCAAAGATAAGAAGCAAAAAACCAAAAAAAAAACGAGAAATAACCAAGACAAGATTTTGAGGTATTTAAGGAAATGGCAAGCTACGCACCAAGTAATTAGGCGCTAAAGTACAGAGTTCTTGTGTGAATTCTTTCGGTAGTTTTTTTCTTTCCTCTTCTTTGGGCTGTATTTTGTCCTCTATTTTTTTTTATTTTCCAAAATTACTGTGTGTACTTCTCTATAAAAGACACACGAAAACGAGAATGAATTTCAGTTTAATTAGAGACAAAATTACCCCCCCCCCCCCCCTCCCTCCACCACCCAAAAAAACTTGATGACAGAAGTTTTTTTTTTTTTTTTTGGATAACAATTTTTACCCAGCAATTGTGGGAGTAGTAGAGATTAGGAGGAAATTATAATTTAAATTCCTCAAGGTCATTTAGAACTTAGCACCTTCATTTTGTCACAATGATAGCATCTATAAATATTGTGAGTACTTGCAGCTAGAGTCACATTGTGTATGATGACTTTGAGAGAGAGAGAGTAAAAAATGTAATTATATTTATGAGAGATTGTGTGTTGTGCCCCTCGCAAAATTAATTTGTTTTTAATTGGAAAACAAAAAAAAACACACAAAAAGGATATATTCTCTCATTCGACATATTTTTAAGCACATATTAGATTAGAGCCCCTCATTATGTGCTTTTTTTGTTTAGTAATTAATCCTCAGTCTTATTTGGTACTAGCAAAAACCCGCGTGCGCTGCAACGCCTTTTAATAAAAATAATTGTGTGTGCATAGTCCGGGATAAGATAAGGGTATAATGAAACAAAAAACAAATCTGCAAAACATGATTCTGGGTACATACAAAATTTTAGTTGCCTATAGAAAATAAGTTTCCCAGGTAATTGGGACCTTGTGGAGAAAGTGCTCTTCGGCGATCTCAACATTTTTCCCCAAAAAATCTCAAAAAGATCATTAATTTCGCAAAATTGCCGTCCATTGTGCAGCCCAAAAATTCACAATTTGCGCCCCTAAAAAAAATCGAGTAATACATTTCGGCATGAGACGAACATTGGCAAAATTATAAAACGGCACTACTGTGATTTGGTCCTGAAAAGGCCGTTGCATTTTCCCGTTTTCGTGTTTCGTCGTTTCTTGTTTTAGCAGCTGGTCATACCGCCCGCACGACACTGACAATAGAAAAATGTGCATAATAATGCAAGGACAGCAATTAACCGTAAGGGTTGGTTATAAATGATGCTCGATGTTTCACTTCTAAGTATTACAACATTTGCGACACTATGTGAGTCGACTTATACTGAGTTTCCATGAGAGTTCAACCAGAGTTGAACCCGAGTTGAACTCCATGGAAACAGTCGCAGTCAAGAGTTTTCGTTAAAGATTTTCAACTCTGCTCAACTCAACGAAAATAGGTAGATTGAACAGAGTTCACGCACACAACTACAAACGGGATTGTCAAATGTTAAAAAAGTCAAAATGTCGCGCCTGTTTATAACATTTCTGTTATACAACGAAAACAATAAATTAATTTTATGGTCCATGATCACTATTTTATAATAACAAAAATATTACGTCAAATTTAAAAACAGCTGCTTGCTTAATACAAGTAAACATTCAGCTGTCTGTACACAGGCAGAAAAGTCAGCCATGGAAACGCATAGAGTTGAGTCGTTGAGTTGAAGTGTCATTTCAACTCAACCTCAATTCAACTCGACTCCCATGGAAACTCGGTATTAGTTGAGTTGATATTTTGCAAATAGTTATAAACGTCTATTACGAACTTTCAAAGAGCAACCAGCAGCTTGTCATGATTATCATTAAGGGGAGGTCCAACCCAAATGGCTAAAATCTACAATTTTTCATCGAATTGCATAATTTTCAGATATATTGTGTATCTTAATTGGCTTTAACAGAAAATGTGTACGAAAACCCTCTCCAAAAATTTCCCCCACCATTTTTTGAATGAAAGAGTGAAAAATATGCCCGTAGGTGGATTAATTTTTCTCGGCCAATTTTCATCCGATTGACGTGAAATTTGGCACATATCATCTTTAAACAATAATGAAAGTTTCTGTAAAACAGATTTTTGAATTTTTATTTTGTTACGAAGTTACGCTAGTTGGAATAATGACATGCAAGAAAAACGCTATTTTGAGGCTATTTTCGAGTGTTTTTCACTTTTGAAGCGATATAACTTTTTTTTAAATAACGTTATCAAAAATCTGTTTTACAAAAATCTTTATTATTGTTCGAAGAGGGTGTGTACCAAATTTCAGGCAAATCGGCTGTAAATTGACTGAGAAAAATTAATCCACCTACGAGAAAACATGACAAATGACATTTAGAGATAATGGCGATCAAAGAAAAGCAACGCTTTTTTTCATTTTTTTTTTCGAGTTTATTTACATTCTAATCAAAGTTTAAATACTAATAAATACTATACTAGAAGAATCATAGTATCTGAAAACACAATAAAAAAAAGTTTTTTTTTTTTTTCAATTTTTATCATTTTTGGGTTGGACCTCCCTTTAATCTCAGAACATTTTTTATATGCTACATATGTTGAAGAATAGTAGATACTGAATTCTGAGTTTTCCCATTGCACTCTCATTTCATGTTTTCAATTACTTTTTCAATCTGTCCCATTTTAGACATGAATTTACTTATTTCATCGGCCCGCGTATTTGTCGGGATAACTGGCAACGTTTGTCCGAAATCTATGCCAATAAAGCAGTTTCTAGTAATTTTTGTTTTCTTCTTAAATCTAGCATTGTTGTGTTAACGGCTTCAACAGATACTATCTATCATAATACAGTTTGTAAAATTTTAGCTTTGTGACGGTTCTTAGATTTGTTCCACGCAGGATTTTCCATATTTTTTTTTTATGTGACACACTAGAGACTTAGGGAAGGCCCCTTTGTACTGTCGACCATGTATTTATTTTGAAATGTCGATCGGTATCATAAACATAGAATGAGCTGCTTCTGCTCATGTGAGTAAAGCTGCCGCAATCTCTGCTGAAGATCCTGCCGTGGTAACCCTTTAATCTGCACGTATTTTGCCCAATATGAGATTAGTTAAGATAGTCATGCCAGTGCCTCCTGGTGGGCCTTAAAAATTCAGCCGTAGTGACTAGAGTTGAGCCGGACTTACAAGAGGCAGTTCATTTGTCCCGTCAACGATAGTAAATTGTACTGATGCCTCAACTTTTTTAAATGTCCCGGTTCAAAAATAATAATGTACTACTGGGATATGAGCGTGTATCGTGCGTTTGTAAATTACGAAGTGGAGAGACATTTCTTACTTCTTTTGCAGCAGCAAAATATCCAATCTGAACTGCGCCGAGGTGAGATTGTAAACACGAACTGGAACAACATTTTCTTATTTCTTTTGGAACAATAAAATATCCAATTCGAATTGCGGCGAGGTGAGATTGTAAACACGAACTGCATATGTAGATATTTTCTTATACCATATTTCCATCGCACTTGAAATCCGCAGGTTTTGATAAAACGATTTGGCGAAATCCAAATGTGTTTCCATCGCACCAGGCAGTTTTCGCTTGTCATAACAAACTTGCACATCAAATTTTAAAAACCTAATTATATCAACAAAACTGAGGAATTTGGAAAGAATAGGCTGTAAAATAAGGAAAAAATATAAACATTCATTTAAGCTCCATTTTAAACGTTAAAGATAGAAAATTTAAAAATGACAAATTCGTACTGTCAAAATTTTTTACAGCTGAGAAATTTCCCCAAAATTTCCCACTTGCTGAATAGGCTGAATAGTCATTACCAAGATTTCGATCGAGATTTCATTGAAATCTCCTCCAAAAGGCGATTTCATTTTATATGCTAAAACATGAGATTTCAAACGAGATTTCGTCCGAAATCCTTATTTTTGCCGAAATCGGAAGATTTCGAGTGCGATGGAAACATGGCCGCAGTCAAATCCAATTTAAACCGAGCCGTGGTGACATTGTAAATACGAACTGGAGAGAAATCTCTTACATTTTTGAAGGAGTGAAATTTTATACTAAAGAGACAATTCTTACATTTTTCGAGGGAGGCAAATTTTGTACTGAAGAGATATTTCTTACATTTTTCGAGGGAGGTAACAACTCTTACATTTTTCGAGGGAGGTAAATTTTGTACTGAAGAGACAATTCTTACATTTTTTGAGGGAGTGAAGTTGGAGAGATATTTCTTACATTTTTCGAGGCAGGTAACATCTTACATTTTTCGAGGGAGGCAAATTTTGTACTGAAGAGACAATTCTTACATTTTTTGAGGGAGTGAAGTTGGAGAGATATTTCTTACATTTTTCGAGGGAGGTAAAATTTTATTTTTATTTTTTAATCTCTATCTGTAACAAATAAAATATTTTCGTGTTATTTTCAATTTTAGGGAGTTTCATTTTAAATTTGTAAATATGTTTTTATTTATACAGTTAACAAAAAATTTAAAGAATATTTTTGTAATCAACATTCATAGGCACGATAATTAATACTTCCATTCATGCATTCATTATTTATCGTATCCTCTCTTTCGCAAACGCAATAGATCTACCTGCATCGCAACATTTGAGCCATTCACTACGTGACGTGCTAGCAATACAATGGCACCTCGCCTCATTTGAAGTGAGACATTGTACTGGTTCAAAAGGAAAAAGAGGCTCCTCTTACAAACTCATTTTATTATGGTGTCCTACCCAACACTAGTAGTGACACTGTTGATGATGCGTTTGTTCTTTGTTTAATTTTGGTTCATTGTGTTCTATATATACTCTGTTTTAATTATCTTCAGCCCAATCGATTATTTGTGGAAATGACAAACCATAATAATCCCTAATATATACCAATTGGAAGAACAATATCTCGCAGTGACAGCATTTCATTTCGCGTAGACTGTAAAATTGTATCATTTTTGCCAATAAACAATCATTAAGGGATAATACAGTGTATCGTATTATATGTGAGACTCTGCGTTTCATTGTAATTTGGTCTCTTGTCTAATTAGTATTATGTCCCGGTTATTACATGGTTGATGTACCAATAGCACAGAGATTTCGTTTGTAGTCGGTTCATTATAGCGACCTCTAAACTCTATTGCAGGTCGTCGGTCAGCACCTTCTAATTTCATTCCAATTGTAGACAACTAAGAGCTATTCATGGTGCCTAAGTACATATCGGACCATAGGCTACCTTAACCACGCAAATTCTAACAAAAATAAAAAGGCTTCACCCAGTACGTCAACTTTGGCGAGCCTAAACATTTAGATAGAGCTCTTTGAGGCCTAGAATTGGAATGATAACAAAAGTCTTCACTTGATTTCTTTCGACTATGGGTTCAAGTTCTCGGTCTTATCGGGGGACTGTTTACCTATATTCTTATTTTATTAACACCGGAACTTATTGCTAGCGCCTTATTTGATATACCCATATGGAGTGGATTGTCAGGAAAAAGGTAGTCCGCCATTTTCTGTTGGTCGACATTTTGAATTTGGAATGACACAACATAAGTAATTGTACTGTACTTATCATCCCATTTCATTTGATACACATGTCGGGTCGGGGGCGCAATTTTGAAATTCGGCCGCTATTTTGGAACGGCCATCTTGATTTATTTACAAAGTGGGTAGATTGCATTGTCACGCGAACTATACATACATATATGCAAAATTTCAAGTTGATCGGTTATATGGAAGTGGGTCAAAGTCAAGCTGCAAGATTTGTCTAAACACATACATACATGCATACATGCAGATGAAGCTAATATAAAGGATATACAAATAGCCTATAACATGCTCGCAAAAATACTGAATCTTCCAGTGGAAGTTCCATCCCAATCGGATTAGCCGTTTCCGAGATTAGCCCGAACAAACAGACAGACAGACATACAGACAGACAAAAATGATAAAAATGCGTGATTTTGTCTTAATATCATGTAAATAACCATATGAACTTAGAAAAACACAATTATTTTGAAATCATAGACCGACACTCCAATTATATTTATATAGATAGTAGTGTTGGGTAGTACACGATTACAAAATGAGTTTGTAAGAGGTGACTCTTTTCTCACTTTTGAGCTAGCACAATGTCATACTACTCAAATGAGGCGAGGTGCCATTGTATATAATGCCAAAATGATAAAAACAAGAAAATTAAAGCAAAAAAGAAAATAAGTACTATTTGTTTGCATGTTTGATTCTAATATATGCATTAAACTGCCTCAGTGTAGGTAAGGTTAGGTTAGGTTAGATATGGCTGAGCTGTTGGTTTAAGCTCATACACTTAGGCTAAAACCACTTAAAGGAGTGTGGGTGCGCCACGGTGGCCTATGCTGATGATATTGTGCTGGTGGTGACCGGCAAGTACATCTCAACAATAAGAGATATATTGCAACAAGCATTGGATACTCTTGCTCATTGTAGTACTACAAAGGGTCTAGGCGTCAACCCAGCCAAGACTGAAGTAGTGCTCTTTACAAAGAAGCATAGACTTCCCAATTTTCCTTCTTTAAGACTTTGCAATGAAACACTGCATCTAAAGGAGGATGCGAGATTTCTAGGTTTCGTACTCGATAGAAAACTAACGTGGAGGCCGAATCTTTTAGAATGAGCAAATAAGGCCAAAACAGCTCTCTTCTTATGCCAGAGAACGATCGGAGTCAACTAGGGCCTTAAACCCCGCATCGTCCACTGGCTCTACACAGCCGTAATCAGACCTATACTTATGCGTGGCATATCGGTATGGTGGACTGCATTACAGTCCAAAAGAGTCCAAAGAACAGCTGAGCTGTGTATCAGTGGTGCAATGAGAAGCACCCCTACAGCTGCGCTGGATGTCTTATTGCATCTTACTCCTTTGGACATACACGCCGAGCAAATGGCAGCCTGGGCGGCTGCCAGGACAAAGGCTTCTCTTGGATGGACTCCATACTCATATGGTCACTCATTCATCCTTAAGAGGTTCGCCACCGCTGCGAACAGCCTAGACTATACTACACCTACGTGGACCTTGGAGAAAGGTTTCAATACCATCATTTCGGCCAGAGATGACTGGACAGATGGTGTTATCCCAACTGGGTCACTATGTATTTTCACAGATAGCTCAAAAATTGGGAACAGTGTAGGCTCTGGTATTTTTTCCGAGGCATTAAATATAAATACCCCTCTTCGTCTACCCGACCACTGCAGCGTCTTCCAAGCGGAAGTCACTGCGATCTGGGGGGTTCTCGAATGGTTGAAGATAAATAATATATCTCATAAGAATATATATATTCTATCGGATAGACAAGCGGCCCTCAAGGCTCTTAATTCTGTCGTCACAACATCCACGACTCTTCTGAACTGCCGCAGGTCTCTGTGTGAGACTGCCACTCAGTATGATATATAACACTGTGTTGGGTTCCTGGACACAGTGGGATTAGGGGAAACTGTAGGGCAGATGAGCTTGCTAGTCAGGGAACCGAAGGGGAAAGGACATCCCACTTAACCCGAATGGGAATGCCCTTAGCCACCTATAAACTAGCTGTGAGAAAAATCAGCTTAGCTCGAGCTGGGCTGAGATGGACCACAGCAACGGTTTGTCGCACTCTTCATTCAATGTGGCCAACTTTGGACGCAAAGCGTTCAAAATCTCTTGTTCAGTTGAACAAAAAGGAGATAAGCCATGTTGTAAAGGTGCTGACTGGTCACTGTCCCTTCGGCCTACACGCCGAAAGATTAGGACTTCCCCACAACGACTTATGCCGAAGTTGTGGTAATGAAGAAGAGGAAGAAACTGTCTCCCATCTTCTCTGCACATGTCCCGCCCTAGCAAGGGGAAGAGGGACCTTCCTTGGCTTACCTCTCCTTGATGGATTGAGCGAGCTGCAAAATATTGATGTCACCAAACTCTGTCGCTTTATCAAAAGCTCAAAATGGCTTGAAATGGCCTGAACTATGTCCCAACACTAGAATGGCATCACAATGGGCCCAACAGCGTGCCTAAGTGGGCTCCCTGGTGGGGGCAGCCATTTCAACCTAACCTAGGCTAAAAGCATAGCCCCATTGTGATACCATAGTGTTCCCACTTTAAATCTGATGTTAAAGTGTCTAGTGTTGGGTAGGACACGATTTTAAAATGAGTTTGTAAGAGGTGCCTCTTTTCTCTTTTGAGCCAGTACAATGTCTTACTTCAAATGAGGCGAGGTGCTATTGTAATGCCAAAATGTCAAAAACAAGTAAATGAAAAAAAAAAACAAAGAAGAGCTTTTTTACAAGGTTAATTATAATATGCATTAAACGGCATATGAGTATGTAGGTGTAGGGACAACGTCCCACTAATGTCATATTACTTGAGTGGACAAAAAAACAGCCGACTTGCATCAAGTTATTGAAAACACTTACTTAATTAATTTGACTCTTGATTCCTTAAATTTAAAAAAGGTAATAATAAAGATCCGTAATAATTAAGAAAGAATCTACTAAAAATCAATAAATAGAGATTAGTCCCACAGTGTTCTAAATTAGTTTCATGCAATAAAGATAGTTACAATAATAAAAACTCCACGCCACATAAGTGAAATCTATTTAATAAAAGGCTAAGGGAACATTAAAAAGTATTTAACATAACGAAAAATTGTTTTAATTAAACAAGTGCAAATTGTTACACAATATAAGAAATCTACGATCTACAATGTTATTTTGCAATCCCACCTCGCCTGATTTCAAGTTGCATATTTTGCTGCCGTAAAAGAAGTAAAAAATGTCTCTCCAGTACAAAATTGCACTCCCTCAAAAAAAAGTAAGAAATGGCTCTTCAGCACAGAACTTCACTCCCTCTAAAAAAAGTTAGAAATGTCTCTCCAGCTCGTATTTACAATCTCACCTTATCAATTGGATATTTTACTTCCCTAAAAGAAGCAAGAAGTCTCTCCAATTCGTGTTTCCAATCTCACCTCGCCTGATCTCAAATTGGATTTTTTAGTGCCGCAAAAGAAGTAAGAAATGTATTTCCACGTAATTTACAATCACACCTCGCTTTATTTAACTTGATACACGCTCATATACCAATAGGACATTATTTTTGAACCGGGACATTTAAAAAAATTGAGGCCTCGTACAATTTACCATCGTGTAAGGCACAAATGTACTGCCTCGTGTAAGTCCGGCTCAACTCTAAAAGCGTCCTTTCTTCGCTAAATCATCCCGAGGAAGTAATGAATCTTCTAAGTTGCGGTGGTGTTTCTTCTCCAGGACTACTCCCAGATATTTGGCGCTGCTGCTAAATTTGAGCCTAACCTTGTTTAGCCAAAGGTGTTAAAGGTGGGGTTTTATCTCCTAGTTCTATTGGGTGGCAGTCCAGCTTGAGAGGGTTTGTAACGCCGCCTCCATGAGATCACAAAGGACTTGAGGAAATACAACAACGTCATCCGCGTACGCTAGGACGTGATGCCCCTCTGCCTCCATGCGCACCAACCGGTGGTTCATAGTTACAACCCATAAGAGCGGGGAAAATTCTCCTTGCGGAGTGCCTCTATTTACGGCCTATCAGACCGAGCTATCGCCCAAGATATAGCTGACCGTCCTGCCAGTAAGCATTTGACGGATAATAGACACCAGCGATGCCTCGATCACATGTTCTGTCAAGGCCAGGGTAATGGCGTCCGGCAATATATTGTCAAGAAATGCTACTAATGTATACTCCTTGACCTCGAGGGATTTTTCAATGGTTAAACCCAATGAGTGACGACCAGTATCAGTAGATTTTCCCTTTGTATAGGCGTGTTATGCGCCAGAGAATTCCGAGGTTAATATGGTCTGCCTCAGATATATTTCGATTAGCCTTTCTAGAGTCTTTAACAGCAAGGATGGTAGGCTGATTGGCCTGAAGTCTTTGGGTGTTGCGTGGGAGGCTTTTCCTACCTTAGATGTAAAAACTAGTTTAATTACCAACATTAAGAGGAAGACCATCTCTGTTGGCGTATTTTATTACTATCTTGGTTCCGCTTCGATTATTCTCAACCTCGCACATGTAGCTGCCCAGCCATTGCCTAAGACTTGCTTTTAGGCTTGGTATTATCAGAGCTTCTCGAATTAATTCTATAGTCAAAGGCACCTTGTATGTCTTAAAAAGGCTGTCAGGATATATTTTTTTGTAATGTAGGATTTTTCGATATTTTCCACCATCTCGTACAAAACTGTCTTGGAAACAATAAAAACATTTTTGCCGATTGACGGATATTGAGAGTCTCGACGGTTTTTGGGCTCGAAGGATGTTATCTTACTTAATCGACTTATAGCCCTTCGCAGACTTGTAACCTCAATAACACTAATCCACTACTGTAAAGTTGAAAAGCTCATCCGGTACGAAAGCTCACCCCAGACAAGTCGAAATTTCAGCACCAAGCTCATCATTCCTCACCAAGCTCATCCAAGACCCAGCAACTAAGCTTATACAGGCGACGCTCGCTAACCATCAAAGTCCACATCTACACCCAATCAACAACCGATGTCGTCACTCGACCAGTACCATCATAGCTATACTACTCCCATTCCCTCATAATTTGATTTTATTTTGTGTCCTTGAATCTGGGAAAGTTTTTGCTCATTAGTTCTTCGTACGTTTGACATAGATCTTCCAATCCAGTATTGTCTCCAATTCTGTGTTGTCAAACTTTTTCAAACCGTCCGGGACTCTTTTTATATATTCCACATCAAATTTACACCAGTTTTGTATCGTTAAAATCGCTCGTAACATATTCTTTCACTAATTAGAAGCTTTACGATAAGTTGAGTTGTGATTGTAGACTTCAAAGCGCCTTTACCACAATAATTTTTTCGAATTGGAGAAAAAAAAACAACTAAGGAACGCTTATTTGCCTCAAAGCTTTTTATTTTCACGCACAAAAAAATGTATGTGTATGATGTTATGTTATGCCTATAGATTATCACTTGACGTTTTGATCTGACTTTTTTCAGGTTTTTACTGCCGCTGGCGCCATCTATTGAAAACTGGCTGTTTTCCATATTTGTACAATTGTAATAATTATTATTATTTTTTTTTTTTAAATAATAACGTTTTTCGCCCAGTAATTTAAAAACTCGCCATATTTTGTTGGTTTTTCGGTTCTTGTATAATTTGGAACTTCCTAGGAGTAAATATCATTTGTAAATATGCGCAGAAGAGCTCAGTACTATTATTAATAACTAAATTTGCAGCGATTGTCCAATAAGAAAACAAAAGCCAACACACACAGAGATTTATTGAATCAGAAACCGTGTTGCTATTGCAAATATTCTTTATTCGACGCAAATTTAATTAGTTTTGTATTTTCGAAGTATCCCAACATCTGTGTCTTCAAAATACACAACAAGAAAAAAAACGTTTTAATTATGATTCCACACCTTTATTCTTAATTACCTCCTAGCAAAATCCCATTACTTTAGCAATTACACAAATTGCCCATTTACAAAAAAAATAAAAACAAAAACTGGCTTAACGAAAAAAATTGTGTCATTCACTGTCAACTCCCCGATAAATATCAAAAGGAGAGAAAAGAACGAAAAAAAAAACGATAAATATGTTCCGATACAATTGAATTCAGTAAAAAAATCGAGAATTGATCCACTCATGTGAGTCGTGATTTCCAGTTGCAAAAAATCAAGAAAATTAAAGTTAAGAAAAAAAACGAGCACAGAACAAAAATGCAGAACGCTGCTGCGCTAAATGCCAAATGAGACAATTTATGGTTTGTTTAGCTTTTGTTTTGTTGTTGCGTCTATTAGTTATTTAATCATTGAAACATAATTTGATATTTTGACACAAATAATATAAAATTATTGAAGTTTCTGATGGGATAGGAAAATCTCTCTGCTGCCGCCATTTTGTTATTTTTTAATTTTTATTATTTGTAAAAATCTAAAATTTGGATTAATTACAGAAAGTTTATTTGATATGATTATTTATTACTGGTAAAATGTTGGACAATAACATCATATTCTAAAATTGTGACCAGTCATAAGTCACAACCTTTGTGATACTTCTTACGAGCTTCTAATTTTTATTTTTATGTTACAATATTGACAGAAGTTACGTCAATTTCGCTTGTACGTTCAAGTTGAGACTCACCACACACACACACACACACTTGCGATTGCGTTTTGTGACTTGTGACTGCTTTTAGAATACGGGTAGTAAAACATTGTTTTGCTGCTTACACATATCGCATTCAGTCAACTTCGCTTGTACGTTCAAGTTGAGGCTCAACACACACACAAACACTTGTGATCTCGTTTTGTGACTTGTGACTGCTTTTAGAATACGAATAGTAAAACATTTTTTTGCTACTTACAC
This sequence comes from Thereva unica, assembly GCA_949987705.1. NCBI lineage: Eukaryota > Metazoa > Arthropoda > Insecta > Diptera > Therevidae > Thereva > Thereva unica. The sequence goes on from OX465286.1 coordinate 16,628,001, forward strand.
ATAACGCGTTCAGTTTGAATAATTAAGTTAAAGGATGATTTTTTGTAACGTACATCTTGTTTTTATAATTTTGTAAAATAATTGGTTTTTTTTTAATAAAGAAATTTCAAAATAATTTTTATGTGTTTCTAATTACGTGGACCCAGTCTAAAATGTATGTATGTATGTGTGTGTGTGTGATATAGCGGACACACCGGTCATGGGCGTGAAGGTGCGTGGGCGGTCTGTCATGATGCACTTCGAAACCCGACTTTTTAAATACAAAATGGCCGCGTGTAAATATGGCCAAATTTACCAATTGTGTTCCGATTCCAATGAAAATCAGTATGTGGGGATTTTTAGGGTAACAAAATAACGAATTTATGGTCTAAACTTATTAATTCAAAATGGCCGCGCGTAAATATGGCCGAAGAATTTACCAGTCGTGTTCGAATTCCAATGAAAGTCGGTATCTGGGTGTTTTAAAGGTCGAGAATGTCAAATTCATGCTCTAAACTTATAAATTCAAAATGGCGGCGACGAATTTTGTCAATTTTGTTTCAATCCTAATTCTCATCAATAAAAATACAACCTGTTTTGTAAATATCAAGCATAAACAACAATGGATCTAGAAAAATTTCACAAACTACCCCCTCAAGACCCTAAATGTGTATACTCGAAGAACCTCGATCCATAATTTAAAAAAAAAATCAAAATAAACAGCAATCACAAAAAACGAAAGCTGCCTTAACTCTCATTCATAATTTTCACCCCAAATAAAAACACAATAAAACAAAATAATGTGCCTGTAAACAAGTTATAATAAAGTGGTATTTTACATGCGCATGATCGTGCGGCTAAACCCATTACCAAAATTCTAATCGCCATCGAGTTCATAACTTGATCTACCTTGCCAAATAGCCCAATTTAGTTCGTTGTTATCCCTGTCCTTCTCGCCGCCATCATAATTAAAGTAACAAAAGCGTTCATCTCAATATCGTGGAGATCATCGCTCTGGGTTTTTTTTATTTATATCAAATATATGTTATTTTTGGTTTAAATGGAATCATACTATTTCGGGTGCAACAAAATCATGTCTTATAGTGTGATATACACTATCGATATTTATATATCCATACATGTGTGTGTGTGTGTGAATTATATACATGAATTAAAACTGTTTTAAAAATGAAGAAAATAAACGAACGCGAGCCTTATCATAAGCCAATATCCAAGGCGCATATTCTCCTCATGCAGAAAATTACGCCCTTAGGCTAGCGATGTCAAAATTACAATATAATACACTTCTCCCGATCATAATTGAGGCTATAAATTAATTCTTAGATGTCTGTCGTTTATCTTTATTTTTTTTAGATTTCTTCTTCTCCACCTCTTTTTATTTTTGCCTGCCTGCCTATCTCCTTTTTTCCTTTTGTGTTTTTAGCTCGATTTGAATATATATGTAGTTTAATGATGATGTTGATGATGCATCATTATTTTTGTTTTAATTCTTAATATCTCTTTTTTTAAAGTAGTAGTAAATAAAAAAACCCCTTCCCAGAACAATAAGCAAAAAACAAACAAAAAAAAATCTTCGTCAATACGTTTTTTTTTTCTCTCTTCTCATTACAGAATGTGTCACTGACTATAAAAACAGCCACGGAGTCGATACAGTTCGACGGCCGAGCTATACCGCTCGGCTCGGGGTCAACTATATCAGCCCCGCAAAAAAAACAATTATCATCATCCCCCAAAAGTGGCGCCCAAACAAATGCGACTGATGGTGGAACAATTAGTAGTGGTTTACAGCAACATAATTCACCAATAAATACACCCATTATACAATCTACAACAGCCGCACCAGACGCTATAGCAACAACAATAACGACAACAACAACAATAGCATCAACAAATATAACAGCACTATCAACTACTACACCAAGCGCACCGCAATCATTATCACCAACAGCAACAACAACATCATCATCAAATGCATTATTTATGCAACAATCAACAATAGATTATAGTAATCAAGGTTCTTCAATAAGTAATATTGTTGTTAGTGATAATAATAATAAAAATCAACTATCTCCAATATTGCAACAACAACAACAACAACGACCGCAGTCATCTAGTTCAATACTGTCGTCCCCATCATCATCATCTTCAGCATCTACAACAACGTCTTCGCAGTCATCACCTTCAAACTCGCATCATAATCAACAATCATCGTCATTATCTGCATCGCTGTTACATATTCAACAATTGTCACAACAACAACAATTACAACGACAGCAGCACAATTCACAATTATTACAACAAAATTTATCATCAACTGATAATTATCAAAATTCACAAGATTATCATTGCTTCGGTTTAACTGGTAAAAAATTTTCAACAACATCATCATTATCATCAACAACAGCAACAACAGCAGCAGCAGCAACCAAATTCCAACAGCCACCATCATCATCGTCAACTGTTGTAAATATTCTTCATAATAAGGGCGCAAATACTACATCAACCGTAGTTGCTAACGAGACCACGAATATGCCACCGCCTCCAGATTCACCACATACAGAATTGGCACCAAGAAAACGTCGACGGAAACGTGATGATCCTCAAAGTTGTTTCACCAATTCAGAGGTATGTTGTTGAATTATTGTTTTTTTTTTATATAAACTCGTTTATGTTATGAGAAAGAGAGAGAGAGAGAGGGGAAGGAGGTGAGATTAATGAGACCTAAAACCATTGGTGAAAAACTTCATCCTTTGTCATTTGCTATATATCTATATATATAGTTCTATGTAACAATACGTGAATTATCCAGGTCGATATTGGACATGTGTACTTTTCTTTTTAGCATATTTACCCCGCTATTGGATATTGTGACTAGTCACAAGCTTTCCAAACTCGTGCTTTTGTCATTAAGACAGTTTGAGACTTATTCTCGTGATTATCAAAGCTCTTTTGGTATTATAAGCATCCCAGTTCATTGTCTAAATTGTGACCAGTCATAAGTCACAAAGTTTTGTAAACTCGTGCTTCGTCATTGAGAGTTTGATTCTTGTGACTATCACAGCTCTTCTGGTATTCTAAGCACCCATAATCTTAAGAAAAATATCAAAATAATTCACATCGAATCGGTGAATCGTGCAATGAATCGCTGAAGTCTAGTTGTTAACGAAGTCAAAATACCCGACGACATTGATTGATGTAGTGAGATAGAGTTAATTTAAACGTCCGACCACCTCTCATAGATGCTGTTTGTACGTCGAGTCTGTGAGAGTGTCATCCAAAATATGCTTAAAAACTTGCTCTTTATAATTTCTTGTGACTTGCTATTTATACTGTCTTGTGACTATTTTGATAAGCATTGTGACTGTTTGCACAGTCGCCAAAAACTTGTGACTGCAAAATTAAAATACCACAAATTGTCGTTGAGACTCACGAAATATTTGTATTTTAATGGTTGTGACTTGTGACTGCTTTCATAATATGGTTAATAAACTGACTTAGCACATAACCTTTAATCCTGATAGGATAGGATAATGCTAGTTGAAAAAATACCAGTGTTAGATATCCTAAGTGAAAGTTTGTGACTGTTCTTGTGACTAGCAGCTGTTTTAGTATTCTTGTGACTTTGTATTCATTTAATAAAAGAATGCTAAGTCTGGGCCGACAATGCCAGAAAATATTGATCCATAATGACAGACATTTTTTCACTTTATATTCTTGTGACCTGCTATTTAAACAATCACAATTATGATTTCTGTTGTAACTAGTTTTGTGGATGATCGGAAAATTATGACTACATAAAATTAGAATAAAGTTCACGCCGTAAAGCAATGGAATTTCAAAATTGGCTGTTTCCATGCGCAACGACAGTCTCAAGTGTCCCCCTCCCCAACAAGCGAGCAAACAGTCACTCTGTTAATTCTGTTAACCACTCGAATAACCTTGCGGCTCATTTATATTCTCAATAACAATTCCACATATGCTCTCAGTTCCCTCATCTCAAGCTGAAAATTGTCACACTTGAGATTGAGTTGTGACTTGTGACTAATTTTATCAGATGGGTATTTAGACTGGTTACACACTGTCTGACTTCTGGGAATGAAATAAATTAAACTCTAGTGAGATAGACTGTATACGATCCACACAAGTTTTTGTGACAATCACAGTTATGTGTGTGATGAGTCTCAACTTAAGGTAGTTTGTGATATTCCAAATTTTGCAGTCAGTGTTTTAGATATTCCACACAAACAACGTGCTTCTAAAACAGCTGATAGTCATAAGAATCAAACTCTAAATGACAGGCGCTAGGGTCTCAAAAAGACTTGTGACTTGTGACTGGTAAAAATTTTCAGATTTCTCCTCCAAAAAACTTCAGACTTCTCGTATTGAACATAAAAATTTTATTTTGTGCTCTTTTTTATGCTAAAATCTATTCAATTTGTGGTTGGTTACAAAAATTTTCACATAGCAATCTCCTTAGGTCGACCAGCTACTCGAAGTTCATTCAAACATTAAAAAAAACAAAGGCTCGTTTCTTTTCACTTTAATAGAAATGGCCCCCTCCACCAGCCGAAAAAAATGTTTCAAATTATTTAATAACTTCAATTAAGAAAACAAATTGGACTTTGAATTCAAACCACTCTTTCAGAATCAAAGTTCTTCACTAATTGTTTCGAAAAATCAAAAAACATAAAAAAAAACAAAAAAAAACAATGAAAGATTAAAAGAAGAAGCTATAAATGAAAATTAGTGAAGAAGAAATAGAAAAATAAAATAGTAAAGCACCATGAAACGAAACACCATAAAAATGAAATCAACCGGTGCTTAAGCGTATGATGCTATTTAAACGAGCTTCACCGATGATAAAATGATAAAAAAAATATAAAACAACAAAAACAAACAAACAAAAAAATAGAGAAATTAACCAGCAGCAGAAGGAAGATTCGAAATTGCCTTATGGCCCGGCAAAAAAACGGGAAAGATTGGTGGTGATATTCTTCTCCATCCATGATGGGGCGAAAGTTTAAATGGCGCGCGGCTGTCGATATCTCTAAGACCTACTAATTCTCCTTAAGAAATCAAAGTACTCTCGTAAAGAAGAAGATGGAAAGAAGACGAAACGCTCTGGCAGAATATATGTACATGCATATAGGTATATAGGATGTGTAGCCCAGAGACAAGAACATTGTGTGGTGCCTGGTTAGACGGAATTAGCACATGACACTGTAATTGTATTAATTCCTGCTGCTTTGATTTGAATCAGAGTTTTTTAAATGGCTCAAGGCAATTGATGCACGCACAACAGAGCAGAAGAAAGAACACAACACTATGCCGCAATGGCCGCGCGAGCGAAACTAGAGGAAAACATATCGAGATGATACTTAAGCGCCATTATCTCTTCTGTTCCTTTTGCTGTTAGAAAGCAATTAGCAGCATTTCAAATTGATAACAGTATCCCTAAAAAAAATCGCCTTCGCGCATTCTATCACTAATTAATCTCCCTCCCCTCCTGCGCGCCATCTTCACGCGAACTTCATAGTGCATACGTTTAATCAAAAGGCGAAGAAGAAATTCTGTTTTTTTTTTACTTTCTTCCTGAATTTCTTAATTTTTGCTTAATCATCGCTTGCCCATCTTGCCACACACTTTCCAGTCTCGATATACATATCTCTAATGTGTGGCTTGCTCTATGCCGGAAAGTGCGCGCTCCTCTCTCTCAGCTATCACAGTTGGATAAATTGTGGCTAGTAATGGAGCAGCGCTAGGGGAAGATATCTCGTGTTTAGGGGGCAATCACATCTCTCACCTGACAGGTAAATTCTCATCTATTTGATTTGATTATATGTGTACCCCAATCGCCCCCCGGTTACTGAATGTTTGTATAGACCCCAGCGACCTTTGATTGTTTGATTGATTGATTATCGGCTGATACACTGTTAATTTGTTTTTCCCTTCTTCTTATACTCACTATACGGTGGAGTGGATGCGCTGCCTCCTTCTTGTGCTGTCTTCTTCTTGATACGCGTGTGTGTGAAAACACACTAATTTATTAAAAATGAAATATTATATTGAATATTGGTTGCTTGCTGTGAGTACATAAAGTTTAATTCGTAACTATTTATCCCGAAATTAATATATGCTCGATTATTTCCGTTATATTTGAGTTGAGAGATTAGTTCACACTTTTAGGTCGTTCACAATATAAATTTTAATAGAATTTGGTTTAAATTGTTTTTCAATCAGCTAACAAAATGTATATCTCTACTGATTTACTGTATCCCATGGCGGAACGTTTCGCGATTCTCACCCTGCAGACTGCTTAATAGTAACTGGCTTATGCACTAATAGTGAATCTATGTTTATCTATATAAACTAAACTCTTATTGGATTGCGCTTAGTGATGCAAAACTGGATGACATCGGTTCAGAATCATCGGAACCGGTGGAGAGAACAGTTGCGAGAGGCCAGCCGGTGGTTGTAGAGTCGTTAAAAATGAAGAAGAAATTTATATGCATTTAAACTCAGTTCTATCCTATTCTACAGTTTAAAGTCACAAAGGACTTTCTTTTTTTTCACTCTTTAGTTAGGCATCTAGTGGGTCAAAGAAATACTGCAATTTTGACCTATTCTATTCTTAACAAGCCCTGTACCTCAAACCCTCAAGACCTACTTTTTCGGGCACCATACAATCTAAAAATTCGCGTTCCACATTCGATATTTCCGACCACGTACAACAAAATCTTATCTCCTATTTGAAATTGTGACAAGTCATAAGATTTTGATACTTGTGCTTGTCATTGAAAGTTTAGTTCTTGTGACTATCAGCGGTTTCGGTATTATAAGCACCCCGGAGTGGGTTATCTAAATACTCAGAATCACAAAATTAGAATACTACATATTGCCTCAAGTTTTTGATCTCTCCACACACACACTTGTGATAGCGCTGTGACTTGTGACTGTTTTAAGAATACGCTACATTTAAGTTTTGCAGTGCTAGTTAACAAATCGAGTCAAGTAATTGCTACATACGTTCGTATTGACGTGAGTCTACCTGTTTGTACCCCTTCTGGCTTGAGGGGCCGCCTCAGTATAGGACTTCTGGTTCTGCTGTGTGCGTTTTGGGAAGAGCAGAGTGCGGTAGGCGCACAAAATAAGTGTGCACCTATTTAGATTGAAAATGCTCTTCAAGACGAGATCTCATATAAATATTCTTTAAGGCGGATCAGAACCAAGCACTAGGTTAAGTATTAAATCAATATCGCAACTTCTCCAGGCAAATGAGCACAGATTTTATAGACTTCAGTCGATTCCAGGTAGGCGAGTGAATTTTTCAAGCCTTTCAAGTTTTACATATTTCGACCGACAGCAAAATTTGGCACGGTTGCCGTCTGCGCTGTGGTTACGTTTATTGAGAACCGCTTTTATAGCGGCTTCTGTAAACTTATTAATTCGGTGAAGAAACGCGGCTGCCACGCAGGAGTGATTATATCATAGCCTCACGATCCTACCATGTATTTCGGCAACTTGTAGTTTTGAAGACCGGCTGAGGTTTAGTCACAGAAGTAGAGCCTGGTGATATAATATACGAGGTTGTCCCAAAATTTTTGTGGATATCCAGAAAGCAGTATTATGGGAGATTTGCGAACGTGATCCACGCTTTTTTGTTTTCAAGGGGACCTCGTGGAATATACCTTTAACTGAAAGTCAAGAGGATTACCTTACGCACATCCGTATAGATATGTTTAAAAAAGGCTTGAAACATCAAAAATACTGTGAGGATTTTCAAGTTTTTGGGATTTCTTTTCTAATATCCGTACGTGGGTTTCGCATATGGATATCTCGGTTCTACTTCTTTTTCAATGTAAAGCTCAATCTCAAGTAAAAGCTCGTTTCAATATGGTTTTAGAGCTTCTTGGTATTAGAAATAAAAGCTTTTAGAGCGCTTATTAACGAAACCAGCGTCTCAAATCTCAAAAAATGGCATTTCGTTGTTGTAATTTAACAAAAAAGATTAAACGCTTCCGAAAAGCTCACTCAAATATTGTTAAAGCTGAAAAGTAGGAGCTTTCAGGGTGCCAATGTCCGAAATCAGAACCGCAAATCTTAAACTACGACATTTTTGTTGCTGTAATTTAAATAAAAGCTTTCAGAGTAAAAGCTTTCGAAAAGCTCTCTCAATTATTGTTAAATAGCTTGTCTTGATATGAAAAGTGAAAGCTTCCAGGGCGCCAATTTACCAAACCAGAACCTCAAATCTTAAACCACGGCATTTTTGTTTGTTGCAATTTAACAAAAAAGCTTTCACATTATATTAAAAGCTTTCGAAAAGCTCACTCAAATATTGTTAAAGTTTAGCTTGAAAAAGTAAGAGCTTTCAGGTCGCCAATGTACGAAACCAGCACCTCAAATCTTAAACCACGGCATTTTTATTGTTGTAATTTAACAGAAAAAAGCTCTCAGATTAGAAACTTTCGAAAAGCTCACTCAAATATTTTTAAAGCTTGTCTTGGTATAAGAAAAGTAAGAGCTTTCAGGGCGGCATCATTGTATGTAACCGGCCCCTCAAATATTAAGCCACGACATTTTTGTTGTTGCAACTTAACAAAAAAAGCTTTCAGATTAAGAGCTTCCCAAAAGCTCACTCAAATATTGTTGAAGCTTTTATTGGTATAGAAAATAAGAACTTTTTAGATCCATGTACAAAACCATCCCCTCCCATCTCACGGCAGTGTTGTTGTAATTTAACAAAAAGAAAGCTTTCGAATGAAGCTTTCGAACTATTTCGGATTATTTGTGTAAAAAAAACACATTGCGAATACGGTATAAAGCTATCACCACAAATTACCCTTCAAATCTTGGATTTTATGCGGAATGTGAACTAGGTTGATGTTTATGTTAAGCTTTCGACGCTTTCCCATGTTCTCTGATTGGTCTGATTGCTTTCTCTCAAGTTGGCGATGACTTATACTTAATTTTGCGATTGTAAAAGACTTGGCCTTACAAAAATTATCAGAAAACAGCTGATTTTTGAAAACAAGCTGATGCACCTATGTGAACGATGGAGACACAGCGATGAAACAATTTTTTGCAAACTCTCACGAAAACTTCTGAATACTACACGAAGGCGAAACGAAATCGAGCTTTTGTCGTGCGGCATTGAGCTCGTGATAACGTACGCCCTTACAATTAAGAGGTTAGCTTCGTTGATGTATACGGCCGTAAATGTGTATGGATTAACTAGCAGTATGTAACGAAGAAGATAAGCTGAGATGATGTGAATATGCTAATAAATCCTTGCGGCCTTGCGGAATGTGTTTTTTTTTATCTTTTAATCAAATCAAAAGGACTTGAGAATGAATGGCGACAGCAATTTTTTTTAATAGTAAAAATCGAAGCACTGAAAAATTCCAAATGTGCTTAACAAAAAAAAATTGAAGAAAATATTTTTATCAACCAAAACAAATAACCCAACCCCTAAAAGTTTTTGCATAATTTTTCCATATATGTTGAACTTTCCAATAATCAGAAAAAAAAACATAAAAAAAAATAAATCCTCAAGCTCAAGCAAAAGTATGACTTTTAATACACGGCCCGAACTAATTGGATTTGTTCAGGTGTAAAATAATAGAAAACGTAGAAAAATATATAAGAAAACATAAAGAGGAAAAGGAAAAAAATAATAGTGATGAAAATGGAGGGATTTTAAAAATTAAACCGGGTGTAGAATGTGTTTTTTTATATATGTATATATGAATATAACATGCAGATATATACAGTATGGAGATATGTATAAATTATATATACATACATATACGTGTTTTCAAAAAAAAAACTTTAATTTATCTGTTTATCCGTCATTCTATATAATGAATAATTTTTTTCATTTTTTTCTTGTATTTTCGCGCGCCACCTTCATTTCCTACCACCGAATGAGGGATTTTAAGGGGTGTGCGCGCCGCCGTTTTTTTAATGCCATTATAATTATATAATTAGCTCAGGTAATACTCGAAACCAGTTCATTTTTTAATTTTATTTTTTTTGGTCGCTCTCGGTGTAGAGACCATTCAAGTAAAAATAGTATGTATTGTTATTTGTGTATGGATTAGGCTCTAGTGAATTATTTTATTAAGTGGAGAATTTAATTATAATAATAATTTAAACGAAGTTAAATTTTACGTGTGCTTACACTCTGGTCATTGTGTGTGTGTGTGTTTTTTCTTAAATATTTTCGAAATTTGTTTCACTAAAATTGATTAAGAGTTTCTATATATGTAAAATTATGTTCGAGAATACTTTTAATCATTTTGTTTAATTTATGTTTAATTATTAAGGCCAGTTTACATCCAATAACGCAAAGTGGAAACTTTCATGCAACAGAGATAAAAGCATACAAATTTCTGTGCGATAAAAGAGCGCTCAACTTTGCGTTTGGGATGAAAACTGGCCTTTAAACTCGTAGAGAGAACTAATATTTAACGTGTTTATAAACAGAAAAAGCAGATCACAAGGGGTTTTGCATTGTTAGTGACATATGACAAATCACAACACAGTCAGAAAGCCGGTAGTTAGTCACAGTTGTGACTGTTTCGTATTCTCGTGCTCCAATCACAAGTTGTTAGTGACATTTCACAAATTACAATAAAATCATTAAGTCGTTGCTAGTCACAGTTGTGACTTTTTCGTATTCTCGGGCTCCAATCACAAATTGTTAGTGACATATCACAAATCTTAACCAAGTCAGAAAGCCGATAGTTAGTCACAGTTGTGACTGTTTCGTATTCTCGTGCTCCAATCACAAGTTGTTAGTGACATTTCACAAATTACAACAAAATAATTAAGCCGTTGCTAGTCACAGTTGTGACTTTTTCCTATTCTCGGGCTCTAATCACAAATTACAAATTGTGATGATATATACATATGTATATCAAATAGGTCACAAGGAGGTTACATCTAATAAAAAATCACAATTGTGACTGTTTCGTATTCTCGTGCTCCAATCACAAGTTGTTAGTGAGTGACATTTCACAAATTACAACAAAATAATTAAGCCGTTGCTAGTCACAGTTGTGACTTTTTCCTATTCTCGGGCTCTAATCACAAATTACAAATTGTGATGATATATACATATGTATATCAAATAGGTCACAAGGAGGTTACATCTAATAAAAAATATTAATAATGACAAAATTTTTATTAGTAAGTTAGCATTTGAACAAAACAGAACAAGAAGAAGGAATTGTATGTTTTTTTTATTTTCTCGAATTTCCTAGTGATTTCGGGTAAAAATCGGTGATAAATATTCGAGCTGTGTTCCGGAGGGGTTTTTTGGCAAAGCGTTTTTTATCTTCTGTGCAAGTGCAATGTTTCTTCTAAGCTGCGCAGGTGCTGTTTTGTGTTCTGCACACAATGGGCTTCATAAAAAAAGGAAAGTTTGCTTGGTTTACTTAATGCTGAGAGGGGAGTTCGTTGTTGTATGTATTTTGCATACAGCATTTGGGGAGTGGTTACAGTCACCTAGTTTTGCAACATCACTGAGCGTAAGATATGACCAGCCTCTGTTTGTATGCTCCTCTTGTTTTATAGCTTGTCATTCAAACATAGTATATCTTGCCCATAATAAAGAAATAATATGAGGTTCGCCATCTAGACCTTCGATATTTCAACATTGAACAATTGTGACATTTTTAAGCCGATTTTAACAAATGAGCAAGATTTATTTAGGATATTCTCTACCATTTATTTCAAATCAGTTTTCGAATACATACAATGTTGATTAGATGACCATCTGCTTTCCATAGTCTCACTCTGCGTCTTATGCCGTTAAATCCGGAGAACGAGGAGGCCACTCCAAATCACAATTTTTCTTACCCTGCAAGAACTTCATTGTAGCAGCTGCGGTTTGGCAAAGTGCGTTGAAAATAGAAGTTTGTCAGACCTATTCGCACAAAGCGCACCAACATCCAACGATAATAGACTGTTTTTCCAACTTTGAAGAGAAGTGGTCCCGTCCCAATGATTGTTTTTGGGCACTCTCTGGCCCAAACATTAACTTTCTCGTCGTACAGTGCTGTTTCGTGAATGACATTTGAGTTCTCTATTCCACAAATTCGACATTTTTGTTTATTGACTTCGCCAGAGAGTGTAAAACGAGCTTTCGGTGTGTACTCATAGCTAAAATGGTACACAAAGACGTTTCAGAATCGTGTACATTTGTCAAAATCAGCTTAAAGATGTCTGAGTTGTTCAATGTTGAAATACCGAAGGTCTATATGGCGCACCTTTATAAACAAAGATTTGAACTATAAGTCAAAATCAATTTTCAAGGATTTTTATTAAAAGAAATTAACAAATACAAGCACATGACTTTCGCCCTCCCTCTCGCCATGCACACTTTTGCATATGTCTTTATTATTTTTGCTCCCGTATACTTGGTACCGCGCAAAGAGCAATCAAATTTGTTACTATTCACATAAAATAGTTGTGGAATTCTTGTGATGATGAATTTGTGTTTTGATTTTGCACTGAGAGTCTGAAACAGCTGTTATCTGTCACCAGATTCGTTTCCAAGATTAATTTTATCATATGTACTTGTTTGTGACTTGTGAACATACTTGTTTGTGTTATGTCCTATAAAATGGCAGTTGATATATGTAGGAATAATTATTTTAAAAATGGCGGCAACTTTTTCATCACTTTTCAAATCCAAAACTGACTCTAAATGCCGCTGCCACTGCATTTATTTGTATTTCTCTCTTATCCAAGTTCTAGATCGTTCTAGCACAGTCTAGAAATATATCTTGGAACGTTCGAGACTTTCTTTTCGCAATATCTACAAACTTAACGAAGTTTATTGTTTTCAATTGCCGTTCGTTCACAATCTGGCTAATAGATGGCTTTGTGTTAACTGACTGCATAAATCGATACAAATCGTTCGTTCAAATTTTAATTAAACCGTTACAAATAACAGTTTGTTTCGGCTTCTTATACCTAGATGGCGCACAAATCAGTTTTGTGATATTTACTTGTGTATTTTAACTTGCATAAACCTCTTTTATCCTGATCTCAAAATTAAACTTAACAATTATATTTATTAAATAAAAATTTATAATATTATATTTTGTGTTACAGGATTACGATTCAGATGGTGGCTCACCAATGTCATGTTCAGACGTTGAAAGTTTTCAAGGTAAAATAGTTTACAATCCAGATGGCAGTGCATATATAATTGACTCGGAAAATGATTCATTATCAAATATATCAGAAAATTGCTTAAGTGGTAAGAATTTTTTTAATTAAATTTATTTTAATAATTTTATTAAATTAAAAAAAAAAATTCATTTTATTCTTCACACCCAAAAAATTCTAGCAGCTGGTATAGCAACAGCAAATAATCCAAAAATTCATTCATTTCGAGTTGTAACAGCGCGTGATGCAACTGTTAATATATCAGAACCAAATAAAATACAAAAACCAATATTAATGTGTTTTATATGTAAGCTAAGTTTCGGTAATACGAAATCGTTTAGTTTACATGCAAATAGCGAGCACACATTAAATTTACAAGAATCTGAAAAGTTATTACTAAATCGTGAATATTCGAGTGCCATTATACAACGTAATGTTGATGAAAAGCCACAAGTATCATTTTTGGAGCCGCTTGATATGCACAAGCAACAATTGATGCATCAAACAATAACATCATCATCAACATCAGCTATTGTAACATCACCAATAACAACTGGATCAACAACTGGTGTACAACAGCAACAGCAGCAAACATCGAAAAATAATGAATGTACAACAATAATAAGTGGTGGTGTCGGTTCTAGTAACGGAAATAATAATACAACAACAAATACAAACAGTAGTAATAATAATAATAATAATACAAGTAGTCAAATGCATCATACAACAATAAATAGTGATTTAAATCCATCAGTATCATCGTTGTCGTCTATTGTTTCAACAACATCATCATCATCAGCATCAGTTAAAACGAGCAGTAGTGGTAACAATAGTAATGTAGTTGGTGATTATATGCAATTGCAGAATCATCAACAACAACAGCAGCAAGTTAGAACATCAACACCATCATCATTAGTTATAACAAGTTCAACTGGTGGTGTTGGTGGAATATTACCACCGAACAGTTGTACATCATCAACAACTGGTTTAAATAATGATATAAGTAGTAGTAATTGTAGTAATAGTGCTAAGTTATTGAACGAGTTCCTTCAGCAACAGCAATTCCAACAGCAACAACAACAGCAACAATCTAATTTAACATGTCCTGATCATCCAGCTATTAAGGGGATCGATTGTAAAGCATGTGAATTAATAAGTATTAATTTAAAATCACCAATGACACCAACAAAATCACCGAATAGTATTAATTTGACACCGCCATCATCTAGCCTAACAATGTCGCCAACAACGCCTGCGCCAAGCTTTACAATTGGCGCATGCCCCGAACATATAAATGGTCGACCGATCGGTGTTGATTGTGCAAGGTAAATATATTTCAACAACAATATATGTATTTAAATAATCTTGTGTTTTCGATTGTAATAAAAAGTTTGTTTGGGTGCCAAGCTACAATTTCGCATTTGTTACTTTCATACGCACGGTATTATTTTTAACCGGCCCCGACTATCGAATCTGATTATCGGTCGGTCCGACTATCGTGACCGACTACCCGATTAGACCGAAAACTTGAACCAATAGTCAAAGGAAAGCGAGTGAACCCTTGTTTATCATTCCGATTGTAGACTTCAAAGTGCTCTATCTAAATATTTAGGTTCGCCTAAGTAAATGTTGATCGTACTATATGAAGTCTTTGTGTTCTTGTTCCGATTTTTCTGGTTGCAACCGGGGCCCAAATTCGAAATTTTAACGCCCTACTTTGACAGTTAAGAAAAAATTGCTTAAAACTCTGCAGCCCTCTGTCACTATTTTTTTTTCTGTATAGCGGTCAACCCTACCTGGTGCTGGCTCAACCAGCTCGAGAATAATCAGAAACAACCATCAGTACAACCAGCGCTGGCAGCCAGCTAACCTCGCTTTAAGGTTATATTCTTCATTTTCTACCACTAATATTTTTACTGGTCCTTTTCCCACCAAGTTCGGATACTGCTAGAACTTTTCCCCGACTTCATCAAGCTAGAGCCGGCATAAAAGTAGGGAATCTCAAAATCGCTGTTTCCATGGGCATTAATAATCTCCAGTCCCCACAAATTAGTAGGGCTCTTTTCCACAATTCCATATGCGCGCTCCTTTCCCTTCTTTTATGGTGCGGGCTCTACTCTACATATCTAAGGAAGAAACTCTTTTTGCTAGGTATTGTCCACACAAATGTTTTGAACTATTTAGCCAAAGCTGGATACAAAAAGTGAACAATGTGAAGATTGAACACGAAAAACATGATAGACCAAATTAAGATCTGCGATGGGCACAAGCTGTGCAATGAAATCATAAACGGTGACATAAAATTGGCCACTTTCGACTATCACAATCTGAAATATCGTAGACAAGGCTTGCGAGTAGCAGTAGCAAACGTTCGCGAAGCCAAGATATACGTCGAACAAAGATGCTGTGTGTGGTGGAACTACAAGGAAAACGGCTACCTTGAGGTACTTCCAGTTGATCAGACAATTGATTCTCAACTGCACTGTGGACTACTAAAGAGATTATGCTAGGCAATTGAACGAAAACGATACGAATTGAATAATAGGAAAGATGCTGACTTCCAGAAGAGTTTGATAGGAAAGTTTCGATTCCTCCACCGTGAAATCCAGCCAAGACTATCTGCGCAATGTGGATGTTCTCAAATCCATGAAGAGGTGACGTGCTGTTAGAGTTTCCATGAGGCAAGGGGGCAAAGAGGTGGAGGTTCTCTTTCGAAAATGTACCTTTTCATTGCAAGGAAATGTCCAAGCCTTAGTCTCGTATGCAGTACCCCTAACGCCCTGGGGAGTTGTAATGTCTTTCCAGTGCGAGGCTAGGAAGATGCTGCTTCTGTTCCAGTTAAGTTGTTTCTTTTTGTCGTTCATCGTTTGTCGTGCTTTCTTCCGTACCGATGTTAAGTCAGGTGTTCGTACTTCTGTAAGGGGTAGTCTAAGTGTTTCTTTTGCCTCCTTGTCTGCGGGGTCGTTTCCACTTATGCCAACATTCGCGGGGCACCAAATGAGCCGTATGTCCTTGATACTTACTATCTGTCGTATTTGTACTACTTTTAGATGTCTGTTTTTCAAGTTCTTGATTTAGTGGAGTGCGGATAGCGAGTCAGTTGTAACTAGAGCTGATTCTGAAGTTTCTGCATGTTGACAGGCTTTAAATGTAGGCCGTAGTTTCCGCGGTATAGATTGAAGTCCAACCTGGCTTATAACAGCTCCCTCTCTACTCACCACCGCGTAGGAGACTTGATCTGTCATTTTAGATGCGTCTGTGTAGTATTGTTACTGTACCCCTACTGTACCCAATTAGTCTGTTGAAATTCTGTCTTATAAGTGTGTGCGTGTAATTGTTGTATTTTGTCATTTCTGTGTTTATTCTACATCGCTTAAACAACCAAGTGGGTTTGTCTGATTCTGTAGTTGGTAAGGCATGTAACGTAGATCTGTTGGTAGTTTCCTTAACCCCATCACGAGGGCCGATGGTTTTCTGTATATTTCCATGTCGTTATAGTTTGGTGCAGTTGAGCTTGGAAATGATGCATGCTCTTAAGAATAACGTTTGCCGTTCGTTCTTCTGTACGTTCTGTACGTTGCAGTACAACTTGTTCTCCTGCAGACATGTAATGCTTCCAGCTTGTCTTCTGAGATAATTGCCCAGCTGTTTGGCACCATACTTTTAGGACGTTAAGTGCTGTTTGTAGTGTACTTTCTACCGTGCAGGTCCCGCCGGAAGCGTATAGAACGATGTTGTCTGCGTATAAGTGGAAATAGAGATTGCGCACTTGTGTTAGTGCTGAAGATAGTTTGTGATTATACGAATTGTTGAATAGGGTAACCGATCCTTGCGGTGTTCCACTTGCTAGGTGTAGGACATTGGAAGCAAAACCTTTATTTCGAACCATTATTTTACGGTTTGTGGCGAATGAGTTGACTGTCTTTACACAGTCGTAACCTCCATTCCATTCGATGAGCTGGTGCACGGCGACTTTCTTTTGATGTCTGTAATATGCTTTCTCCAGATCTGCTGAAAGCAATATGCTATGTTCTCTCCGTCCGATGGCAGGTTGTGATCGGTTTCCTGTCAGAGTGACAGTGCTGCCCTGCACTATCCTGCAATTTCTTTTTTAAATTATTGCCTGCAAAGTTTACTATATTTCTATTCAAAGTATTATGCAGGCAAGTAATATGAAAGCAGTGAGACGTTGTCCCTACATGATCATTTAGGAAAATTTACAAAATTACTTTTAACAACATTTAATTGCAAGAAAATGCAAATCCAATAAAAACTGTCAAACTAATTTTTCGATAATATACATAGTTCCCCCTACAATTCAAAATATTAACTTATACTAGCCAAGACACAAACCTTACAAAATTTGAATTATTAAACTGAAATGCGTTTTTCTATACAAATTGACGTTTGAATTGTAGCTTGGCATACAGAGATCCTATTGTATTATTTATTTATTTATTTATTTATTTATTTATTTATTTATTTATTTATTTATTTATTTATTTATTTATTTATTTATTTATTATTAAATTTACATTTGACAGGTGTGAGATGATACTAAATTCAGCGCGCTTGAACAGTGGTGTACAAATTTCAACACGAAATTCGTGTAAAACATTAAAATGTCCGCAATGTAATTGGCATTATAAATACCAAGAGACGCTCGAAATTCATATGAGAGAAAAACATCCGGATGGTGAGAGCGCATGCGGATATTGTTTAGCTGGTGAGTGTTTTTTTTTCTAATTTCTTAATTTTTATGCATTTTTAATAATAAATAAATTTAATATTATATATTTCAACAATAATACCAATTACACAATTAATTTTTTTTTCTATATTCCCCATCCGGCCGTTTAGGTCAACAACATCCACGTCTGGCACGTGGTGAATCATATACATGCGGTTATAAACCTTATCGTTGTGAAATATGCAATTATTCAACAACAACAAAAGGTAACCTATCAATCCATATGCAAAGTGATAAGCATTTAAATAATATGCAAGAATTGAATAATTCACAAAATATGTCAAATCAAAATGAGATACGTGAGAGCCCAAAAATAATAATGCCAAATATGACACAACAATCTAGCAAGCCAAAACCGAGCTTTCGTTGTGATGTCTGTTCCTATGAGACAAGTGTAGCAAGAAATTTACGAATACATATGACTAGCGAGAAGCACACACATAATATGGCTGTATTACAAAATAATATGAAGCATTTTCAAGCGCTTAGTTTCCTGCAGAGTCAAAATTTAGGGCAATTAACAGCGGCAACAGCTGCTACAAATCTACCAAATTTGGGCAATTTACCAAATTTAGGACAAAATTTACCAAATTTGCAAAATTTTTTACCAGAAGCAGCGCTGGCTGATTTAGCATATAATCAAGCATTGATGATACAACTGCTACATCAGAATTCAGCGGCCGGTGCTCTTGGTGCAGCAGCAGCAGCATCAGCGGCAGCGGCGGCAGCAGCAGCTGTTAACTCAGTACCGCAACCACCCCCACCTTCATCACAGACTGGATCAGCATCATCAGCGGCAGCGGCAGTTGCCTCATCGGCGGCTGCAAATGCCTTGCTTAGTAGTACATTAGAACCAGATCAAGGATTAAATCCGGATACATTTGAGCCACCGATTGAACCAGATCCAAGGCCAACAACTGTATACAGCTGTCTTATTTGCTCGGTTTATAATACGAACAGCATTGATGAATTGAACAACCATTTAATGATTGACAGATCTCGAGGGAATAACAATAGCAACAATGATATAATGCTTATCATCAACAACAATTATATCTGCCGATTATGCAATTATAAAACTAACCTCAAAGCTAACTTCCAGCTGCACAGCAAAACGGATAAACATATCCAAAAGCTAAACTATATTAATCACATAAAAGAGGGCGGACCGAAAAATGAATATAAATTAAAATTCAACAACACCAATACTGTTCAATTGAAATGCAACTGTTGCGATTTTTATACAAATTCAATACAAAAATTGAATCTACATACACAGCATATGCGTCATGATACAATGAAAATGATATTTAATCATCTAATTTATATTGTGAACAGTCACAGTTACGAGCAACATCAACAGCAACAACAACAGCTAACAAGTACTGGCTGTGTTAGCGATAGTGGTGACCTGCAACAACATGGTATTGTTGATAGTATTTCGCTGCAGCAGCAACATAGCAATGTGAATTTGTTCGGTACAAACAATAATAATCGAGTGTTTGTGTGTCAATTGTGCAATTTTAAAGCATCTAATATTTTACAAATGGTGCAACATGTGAAAAGTTTACGTCATGTACAAGTTGAGCAATTTATTTGCTTGCAGAGGCGAAGTGAAAATTTGGAACCACTCGAATTGGGAGATGTTTTCAAAATAATTGATTGCGGTAAGTTTTGTTGTTGTTTTTTTTTTTTTTAAATTAAATTTAAAATTTAGTTTTATCTTCAACAGTGTGTGTGTGTCACTTTTAAATAACAACAAATTGACACAAGGTTTATACACGTACGATCAAAAATTTTCACACAATTCGTGACTTTTCTTCTAATTCTGCTTCTCTGGTAACTCGTTATAGACGAGGGTTTATGTCTTCACACGCAAAAGCTTTTATTGAAAGCTTAGAAAAAACGCAAAAGCGCAAAAGCGCAAAGCATTTTATTCAAGCATTAAAGCTAATTCACATGCAAAAGCTTTTTTGAGAGCTTATACAGAAAAAGCTCAAAATTGAAGCAAAAGCTTTTTTTAAAGCTTATACAGAAAAAGCTCAAAATTGAAGCAAAAGCTTTTTTTAAAGCTTATACAGAAAAGGCTCAAAATTGAAGCAAAAGCTTTTTTAAAGCTTATACAGAAAAGGCTCAAAATTGAAGCAAAAGCTTTTTTAAAGCTTATACAGAAAAAGCTCAAAAGTGAAGCAAAACTTTTTATTCGAGCACTAAAGCTGGTCCACACGCAAAAGCTTTTTTGAAAGCTTAGAAAGAAAAGAACTCAAATCATTCGAGCACTGAAGCTCGTCCACAGGTTTCAAAGCCTAGACAGAAAAAATTTGAAAAGTGAAGCAAAACTTTTTATTCGAGCACTAAAGCTCGTCCACACGCAAAAGCTTTTTTGAAATCTGAGACGGAAAAAAATACAAAATCAAGCAAAGGTTTTTATTCAAGCCCTTAGGCTTGTCCACACGCAAAATTTTATTTGAAAGCTTAGACAGAAAAAAACTCAAAAGTGAAGCAAAGTTTTGTATTCGAGCACTGAAACTTTTTTATATGGCTATACAATTGTACATAAAGTACACGCAAAAAAGCATTAATTTCTTAATTGTGTAAGTGCGAGCTTTCAGTCCTTCCTGAGAGGAGCTTTTTCGTCGTCTTAGGGTCGTGCTTAGGTATATTAATGTAATAGCTATATTCTCTTAAACTGGATGTTATCGGCTTAGAATCGGGATCGTCCGAGAGAACAGTTACGAGAGGTCAGGACCGGATGCCGATTGGAGAGTCGTCAAAGAAGAAGATATTCTCTCTATGGTAGCATATCAGAGAGTACTGGAGAGCATCTTAGGGTCGGTGGATCTCATTGATTCGTACCAATCTGTTTGGCTGTGGACAACAACATCTCTCTTCTCTCATGACCAGAGGGTAGATTTCACACAATGGATTTTTCTGTCATTTGTCATCTTCGAACGACATGACAGACTGGTAATACAAAGGGTGATTCCTAAGCGTGGTTTTCTCACATAAAAAAATCATCACCAACAAAGTATATCTGAAGAAAAGGAGAAGACTGCTGCTGAGACCCTGCCATGAGGCTCTCTAACCTATAAAAGACCTTTACTATTAACGCGTCAATTAGTCAAAAAATGTAGGCTATACTAAAGGTAACCACCGACATTCGTTCTGCCCTTGATAAAGGCGACGTTGCAATATTAGTGCTTCTTGATTTCTCGAAAGCCTTCGACTCGGTGGTGCATGCGATCCTACTTTCAAAACAAAGTCAGCGCTACCATTTCTTTTTGTCTGCTACACGGCTTTTCTCCTCTTTGCTATCTAACCGTTTTCAATGTGTTCGTCATAACAATGCTATCTCCTCTTTTCTACAGGTGCCTTCTGGTGTTCCTCAAGATTCAATTCTTGGTCCCCTACTATTTTCATTGTATCAATGACCTTCCTTTTACTATCGGCCACTGTTCCTTTCATCTGTATGCCGATGATCTCCAACTGTATACTTCTTGCCCTTCTTGCCAAATTGATTCTTGTATTTCTGACCTGAATAGCACTCTCTCTCTCTCTCTCGAATAAATGAGTGGAGTGCTTTCAACTACCTTAAATTAAACCCTAAAAAATCACAAGTACTTGTGCTTAGTCGTCTTTCTACGCTTCCCGACAGAATGCCACTCATTTGTCTGGGTAACATTCCTCTTCCCATTGTTGATCGGGTCCATAATCTTGGCATTGCTATTAATGCTAAACTGACCTGCTGTGATCAAGTCTCACTAATGCTCTCCAAGATTTATGGGACATTACGCTAGCTCTGGCTTCATGGCAGTCTCCTATCACCCACTATACGTTCAAAGCTTTTAAAATCTCTCATTCTTTCGCAATTCCTCTATTGCTCACTCGTTTACATTGGGTATGATTCGTCCTGCCGTGAAAGACTTAATGTTGCATTCAATGATTGCTTACGCTTTATCTTCCACCTGAGAAGGTCAGATCATATATCATCTGTTCGGAATTCACTAAGAGGCTGTGGCCTCTTTTGTTTTATCGATATTATGGCGCTAGCTCTTCTACATAAAGTTTTTTATGCTAAAAGCCCTTCTTATCTTTCCGACTTTCTTACACCTTTGCAAACCTTGAGATAAATTAAATTCCTTATTCCATCTCATCTGTCCCGAATTGGTAGTCGTTCCTTTTTTGTGCACGCGATTAGACTCTGGAATGATCTTCCCTCTTCTTTACAAAAAATTAGCACAGTCACCATTTTCAGGAAACAAGTTTCTCTTCTTCTATCCACCTCTTCTCTTTAGCTCTCTCTTCCCTTTACTACTTAGCTTTCTCTTTCCTCTTCTTCTTTCTAATAGCCATAACTCTAGTATGTTTAGTTTGTAAGCTTAGGTTAGGTATTTTTGTCTTTGCCTTGTTTAAATTAAAATTATTATTGTATACTCTAAAAGATGTAAGTCTTGTGTCCGTGACAATGACAAAGCATGAGTTCACAAATGATTGTGACTTATGTATATGACTGACTGGTCACAATTTAGACAATTCACAAAACAAGGGGTGCTCGAAATACCAAAACATCTGTGATAGTCACAAGAATAAATTTCAACTCGAGTCTCGAAAGCTTGTGACTTGTGACAGGTCACAATTTCTAGTCTCTACATTATATGAGTAACAAAAACAGTGTAACAGTTAAATTAATTGTTTTTTTTAGAGTAGTGTGTTCTGTATAATTAAATGATGAAATTATCCTTGAACATATAATTGAAACTATCCCCCATGTGGCCCTTGCGCCTGAACCAGGTAGCATTGACACAATCCTTTATTTATTTCAATAAACAACCTTTTGCCGCCGTCGAATCGATACATAGTCTTTTTTTCTCTTGATTATGGATCGTTATAAAATAAATAACAACCTTACACCCAGTAGTAACAATGAAATTGTTCCAACAATAGTTTCCTGTTCACATTTCTATATTACATATTCTCTCGCGCATATATATGTATGTATGTATGTATTGATATCATTCCGCTACGCAACTCATGTTCTAATTACGATAATTACCAGAAATTTCGGATCCTTTGTCCTGGCGTTGGCGTTTTCTATAAATATGATTGTATTTTTTCGTCTTTTTTTAGGGAAAAATATGTTTTCTTTAAGTAAAGGTGTGTGTACATAAAAAACGCGTTATTTTACTTATCATATATAATATATATATATGTGTACCAAGAAGCTATGTAACTTTACTGTTATTAATTTCTAGCTCTCTGTTGCTACCCCTACTTCTCCGGGCCGTTCTAGTAGGAGCTTGACAAAACCATTAAAGGAGATTTTTATATGTTTCTTATTAATGCGGAGTAGCAGCACGAGGAAATAATTGACCGAAAACTAGTTAAAATACACACACCCCCGCACGTAAATATACATATGTGACTGTGTGTGTGTGGTTGAAAGAAAACAAACAACTAAAAATAGAAATAATAATAATTGACCGAACCTTCAACTTTCTTGGGAAGTAATCATTTTGTTTTGATTGAGCTTTCATAAATTATTTTATAACAAATCGCACCCCCGCCATCACGTGCGCCATTGTCCGCCCACACACCACGGCATTTCATATATCCTTTTTCTCCATGTCTGTTTTTTATTTTAATTTTTTTTATATTCCATTTGACGAGGTGAAATACTGGCGATTTTCAGTGTTATGAACATAGAGGCTAGAAAAGGGCTTCTTACACTTTACTATGTATATGTACTTTGACTGGGGATGGGCCTTGTTGACGGTTAGCTTTTGTACTTTTCCAAACTTTTCGGTTTTTGTTTTGTTCATTTCAAAATTATCCTTTTAAATATTTACCAAGGTAATTGATCCTTAATGATTAAGTTGGTAATTGCGAAGTAGTTTTTTTTCTTTTTCGAATGTTTATTTATTTTCAAGTACGTGTGCGAGGGGGCGGATAGGGGCCGCAGCAGAGGGCATAAATAGAACTGTCACGATTTTAGTTCATTTTAACGAATACAACTTTGACGTAGAAAGTGGAATATTTTTGGGGGTGAGAGGGAGTTGGTAATATAGAAGGGTTGGATATTTCCCTTGTTGGGTTTCTTCGTTATAGTCTGGCATTCTTAGAAACTGGAATCCATTTATTCTGGACGTGAAATTATTGTGTAGTTTCTTTGATGGACTATTGGTGAACTATTGTTGTATGTATACACGATGAAATTATCGACGTCATTGTAAATATATATATACTTTTTAATTTCACGTTATTATTCAATGGCAATACAAAAGTAAAATTTTAGCTAAAATTTTATTCAATTTGACCTAAAAGACCTAATTCTTAAAAATGTCTTTGCCTGCGCCTACTTTATCATAATCTGCTGCAAATTTTCGTGAATAATCGACAAAGGTTGATTAAGAGTACTGGTGGATAGTTCGTCGATTGGCTACTCTATTTGACTACTTCCGACTTCCTGATCGTTTCCGATTCAAAATAACAACTCGCAACTAGTACTAGAGATGCGCCGAATGTTCGGCCGAATATTCGTATTCGGTATATTCGGCGTATTTTTTAATGTTCGTATTCGGCCGAATATTCGGTTAGTTGGCCGAATAATTACCGAATATTTAAATAGTATTATTTTAAGAGTTGCACGTGTTAAAGAGGCTTAATTCTGGAACCGTAAATAGGTAGTATTTGTAAATGAAACAAATACTTCTTTGTATAACCATATTTATTCACAAAACAAACAAAAAAATTGAGAATCCACACAAGTATCGAAACGAGATCGATTTGAAACTAATTCGCAACTGGTTGCGTGGACTGTTTTTGCCAGTCGGAAGCAATATCAAACTGGTGACAGGCAAGCGTACCTGCGTTGTATTCAACGGTTCCATGACATGCGGCGAGCTTCCACCAACATCTATTTGCGTAGTCTCATTCCGTCCCGGCTTTTAAACATAATCCATATTACATAACCACATAACCCGAAAATCTACGTAACGAGTGTATGATTGTGTGTATGCTATGTCGAATGCGGCAATACAGAAAAAGGGCAAAGTAGACCGACATTTGCGATGCATGCAATCGAATACACACACTTCTATATTGTCTGTCACCGAATGCAACGCTTGTACGCTTCGTGCCACCAGTTTCAGTTGCGTGGTTGCATTTCTACGTGTCCAAGTTTATTCAACAAAATCTTCGTCAGCACAGAGCATCGATTGATCAAAAATCAGAAGCGCTTGTGTGTGGACAAAGGTTTCATTTTGGTTACAAAATGGTTGTGAGCGTGATAATGGTGAAACCAGTTTGAAACTGGGATTGCAAATCAGTCGAGTCATGTGCGTAGGGCCTCAATGTTTATGGAATTGTCATTTCCCCACATTCTTGCTTTAGTCCCTTATTTTTAACGACGATAACTACTCTATCACGAGAGAAATTGCAATAAAATTGAACCGAATAATTCGGCCGAATGTTCGGTTCGGTACATTTTTGACCGAATATTCGGCCGAACCCATATTCGGCGCATCTCTAGTATGTACCCTCCCACGATACAGGCATGAACATCTATAAATGCACCCACATCGCCAGGCATAAACCGTTCCAAACGAGACTAACGTTTTACCAAAGCGGTCTCCCAACTAAGTACTAACCACGTCCAGTGCTGCTTGACCTCGTGTTTTACGCCGGTGTCGATTCCGAGCCACGATAATGTCACATTGGTAATATGAAATTGCCGATTGCGCTAAAGTAGTGGCAAAAACACGGGCTTGTTGGCCCGGAACCTTTATGCAGTTAAAACCCGCCACCGGGTAAGATCAGCCATCTGAGAAATTGGGTTGACGAGCTTTTGCGTCATAAGCTGGACAATGATGCAAGACGCTTGGCAAGCTAAAAGATTCATTCAAATCGACAAAGCTGAAGCCAAGAAGGAACTTTTAATTTCAGCAGGTGGATGGTAAAAAGAATAACACGTGCTCCTGACTGGCCACTAGTTCGCTCATTTATCATCTAACCAGAATAGGTCTGATATGATCTGCGCACCATAAATGAAGGGAATGTTAAAATCGCTATTTCCATGCGCAATGAGAATCTCAAGTCCCCATAAGCGAGCAACCTGTCACTCTGTTTGTTTAAAAACGCTTAGTAAAATCCGCGCATGGCGTTGCTCGTGATAAACTTATGGATCTATTCAAATAAACACATATGAAAAATAGCCTTAAAAAGGTAAAAACCGCCGCTTCCTTCCCCTTAGTGAAGGCGAATGCAATTAAAGAGGCGCATGCCTCATACAGCGAGTGGGCTCCATGTGGTAAATGAGGGGCATGCCGAAAGAGAAATTGCCCCGAAGGTTCCCTAATAAAACCCTAAGTGGTTAATAAGGGCATGCCGAAATACGGCTCTTTAACGTTAGATTTCTCATGAGCCAACATCTGCCTCTTACGTATTTGTAAAGCTTTAAACTTAAGTGTGAGTTTTACTCATGCAAAGCTTTGGTTTTTGTTGTTGCCTTGTGATTCATATTTCAGGCCATTATAAAGTTTATCAGTTTAGGAATACTCTCAATAGATCTGTTCTCGTTCGATTGCGGAGGTCAAGCAGCATTGGACGTGATTAGTACTCAGTTAGGAGATCGCTTGGTAAAACGACATTCGTGTTTAAGGATATAAACCTTTCGATATCGCCCCGGAGTTATTACTTGCAGGTCGAGATTCTCAAAATTGTTTAGCTTCTTTTTTTTCCTATCAGGATGGGCCCTCTTGTAGCCTTTATATCTTTTGTGGGCACAATTCGGGTGTTTGTGATTTTTTCCTTAAACCATTGTTAAACAGGGTTATATTTTGTGGTGCGAATCGGGATCGGAGCACGATTGATCAAAATTCGTCCGCCATATTGTCACGGTCATTTTGAATTCAAACTTTGATTATAACTTCGTCATTTGCGAGCTTAAAAACCCCGACAGATACTGACTTTTACTAGAATCGGAGTACAATTGGCATATTCTGTCATATTTACACTACCGTGCAAAAGTATAAGGACATCATCGAAAAAATCGATTTTTTAAGTTTGCCATTGTTTTTATTTTGTGTTCTACACCATTTTATGATTACATCTTGTATATAAACTGGAAAATAAACTATTTTGTTATGAATTATGTTAATGAAATGCAAATTTTGTACAGAAATATTTAAAAATACCGAAAATGTCACGATAAGTCAAATCAGGTTTTTTTCATGAATGTGTCAACTTCGTGCTTTGATGAGCGCAGCGCAAATTTTTGGAAGCCTTTCGACCAATTTTTGAAGTGTTTCAATTACGAGATTGTCCCAAGCCACTTTTAGACTGTCGAACAGCTGGTTTCCGATGGTCACGTGCATGTTTTTCACCTGCCGATCGAGCTTATCCCATAATAATTCGTCAGGGGATTGCGGCGGCCAATCCATGTTTTTGAGCCCACCTTCCTTTTCCTTGGACCGTAGATAGTTCATGCTTAGACGGGAGGTGTGCTTGGGATCATTATCTTGTTGAAAGATAAATCCGTTGCCGATCAAGCCAACGCCAGATGGAATGGCCCTTCGTTGAAGAATATTGTGATAGTGTTCCTTCTGCATTATTCCTTCGATTTTGACCAGTTTTCCAATACCCTGGTAGCTGAAACAGCCCCAGACCATAGCGGAGCCTCCGCCATGTTTAACTGTTGGCGCAATACATTGGGTATTATACCGCTCATCTTTATTTCGACGAACATACTGGCGCCGCCTGGATTCAAAGATCTCGGACTTTGATACATCGGTCCATAACACATTGATATACTGACCAATCTTTGTATTTTCTAGCGAACAATAATCTTTTCCGCTTGTTTTGTGGTCGTATTTGAGAACGTTTTTCAAGTGAAATTTCCTTTTTACGAGCCATTTTTCCAGCGATTACAATCGGTTTTGCGCATTTTAAACAGCGACAGGAATGAATTTGGACTGTTCTAGTGGACTCAGAACACAGTAAAGGGCACAAAGGATCATTAGGCACTCAAGTGATCCAGAATGACTGTTTAAGACATTAGCACCCAAATTTAAACCGTTTGAATTAAACTAATAGTTATTATATTTGAAACTACAGCGCAAAAATGATGCTACTTAAAAATAAGAATTTTTGATTCCTCATGACTCCATCATTTCGACTAATAATAATTCGCTAATTTAATGCAAATTTATGTGAATCATAACAAAATAAGTCTATTTTCTCGTTTTTATACAAGATTTAATCATAACATGCTGTTGAACACAATAAAAAACAATCACAAACTCAAAAAATCAATTATTTCGATGATGTCCTTATACTTTTGCACGGTAGTGTACGTGCGGCCATTTGTATTTTTTATTTCTAGGGCAGCCATTTTGAATTTCAAAAATCGGGCTTCGAGGTGCATAGATGATAGACTTTCATGCAAAATTTCGAATAGCTCTGTGAAGACCCGGTTGCGCCAGCTGTAGCGCGCACATGCATACATACATTCATACGCTCCATCTAGATCTTCGGTATCTCAACATTTTTTTTATGTGGCGATGCTAAGCTCAGAAATCATCCTTTGTACTATAAGTGCGTTATGTCGTTTGTCATGCCATGGTGCAGTGTCTAGTAGCAAGCTTAGTACGGGGGAATTGGTTAAGGGCTATGAGGTAACGGGGGGTGTTGATTAACCCTGAACATTTTTAAGCCGATTACCACAAATGTACACGATTCTAAAACGTCATGCAGTATCATTTTAGCTATGAGTCAGTACATGCCGATGCGTTTACATTGAAAACTATACGTGTTCAAGCGCAGCGCAAGTTCCCGAGGCACGTTGTGTCGAAAAATAGTGATTTGGAGTGGCCTCCTCGCTCTCTCTCCGGATTTAACGGCATCAGATTATATGGGCGGGGTTGTTTGAAAAATATAGCTTATGCCTGCAAGCCAAAGACCATGGACGAGTCGAAATTGCTGCTATAACACCCGAAATGCTGGCCAATGTTTTGCAGGTTGCCCCGGAAAAGAGCTGGAGTGGTAGCAAGTCAGGGGCGGGGCTTTCATAGGTGCAAATGGTGCACTTGCGCCGGGCGCAATTACAGAAACTAAGATTTTACAAACATTTCGAACTTCGAAAAAAAAATGTTCCTGTGCCTACATTGTCATATATTAAAGGAACTGTACAGACTGTCTGTATCTTTTTTCATAGTACATATTTTCCAATTAGTGATGAGCAAAACTTTTCTTGCAGTTCTTCCTTTTATTGTACATTTAGCAAGACAGGACAAAATAAGACTACAAGATCAAGATAGCAAGACTTTTTGCTCATCACTGAATGCCTAAAGTCTTGCAGTGATGAGCAAAAAGCCTTGGAAAAAGTCTTGCTAAAAGTCTTGCAAAAATTCTTGCAGTCTTGTCTTTGTCCTGCTAAATGTGCAAGACAAGACTTTTTGCTCATTAATGGAAAACTTTTGCTACTTAGTGATGAGCAAAAAGCCTTGCTATCTTCATCTTGCAGTCTTGACTTGTCCTTGTCCTGTCTTGTCTTGTCTTGGTATTGCTTGGTCTTGCTAAATGTTCAAGACTAGTCTTGCTCATCACTATTTCCAATCCATTTAGTTCGTCTGATTTCGTCGTATATCTTTTCTTGGCACGGTGCCATAGTTCTTGATTTGTAATTCGTACTAGTCGTACTATTATGGGTCCCTAACTCGGCGAGAAATACCTGGATAACCTCTGTTCTGAAATTATTGAAAGCGCCTTCAATGGCCAGGAAGGCTGTTAAGGTGGACTGTTCTGTTCTATGCAAGATTCTGCAATATAACCTAATACATGCTGTGCAGTGATCACCTATTATCTCTTGAAATATGAAAGCTTGAGGAACGATATAGAGATCCCTATTATGGAGATTCGAGTAATAGTACTATAGATTTTCTGAGTACAAGATTATGCTGGAAATAGTTAGAAAAGTGCAGCTAACACCGAAAAACATGGGCCTTTTCGTAAACGTTAAAGCAACAGAGCAACTGAGCAACAACGCATCGGCAACAAAGCAACGCAAAGTTCTTTTCGCATACGTAATGCGGTACATCAATTCGTTCTTAAAAGTAAAGTTTTTAATAGCAGTGAAAACGAAAAATACTAAAAAATAAGCACTATAACTTTTGTATTTAGTAAACATTTATCCACTACTCAAAAGCATACATTCGAAAATGGCTGTGCTGTTGCATTGACTGTTGCGCAACAAACTTGAATCTTATACGTTTCCGAACGAATGACTTTGGATCATCTGCGTTTACGAACTCGTTGCATTGTTGCAAAGCATACTTATGCGTTTAGAAAAAGGCCCTATCCTGGAGCATTAGCGGGAGAGTTTTGTGAAGTTAAAGCGCAAGCAAACTCAGATCAAAAGCAAGATCGCGAAACAAATCCTGATAAAGGCAAGGCTTTCATAGGTGCAATTGGTGCATTTGTACCGGGCGCAATTGGTGCATTTTTACCGGGCGCAATTGGACGAGGCGTAACTTCCGAAAAAAAGTCAACAATTAGTGTTCGTGTTTTTTCCATTGTCCTTAACCGCGATAAAAAAAGTGAACAGCTGATGGCGGCGCAATATGGCATACTGCACCGGGCGCAAAAAAGCCAAACCCCGGCCTTGTAGCAAGTAAGTTGTTTCAATCGACCTCTTCATACAAAACTTATTGTAACACGTTGAATTTTTGTATGAAGAGGTCGATTGAAACAAGTTAAGTGCTACCACCCCTGGTTTTTTTGTGTATCGAATGGAAGTGTGGTATTTTAATCGACATTGTAATCAAAAACTGATTTATAAGGTAGAGAATATAATTTGCTATTCTCATTTGTCAAAATCGGCTTAAAAAAATGACACAGAGTTGTTCAATGTTGAAATACTGAAGTCTAGATGGCGTACCCTGTATATATATTATTTTATATTTAACGAAATCAGGAGTTTAAAAAAAATAAAGAAAAAATAATTGATTGCAAACATGCACATGGCAGCGCACACACACATATACAATATAAAAAATCCGCATTTCAGATGAAAATTGAAAAACCTATAGCAACACACATAAGTGAAAAGGGTTGCGTGTTACAAAAATATGTTTTTTTGCGCTATTTTCCCCTATTTTTTTTTACATTTTTCTAACAACTATTAAGATTATATGTACAAAAATATTTAACAAAACAAGAAGTTCCACGAAGAAGACATTTTGTTTAGAGAGATAGGGGAAGATTTGAAAGACGTATTCCTTTCCTATAATTGGTGCTATAAATTTTTAGAGAGGGAAAAAACAAAACAATGAAATAACACTGTCGTTTTGACGATATTTTGTTGATTTCACTCGCGCCCTTAACTACACAAAACAACCCTTCATTTTTACACATATCGAGACGGGGTTGAGAATATCGAACATCATACATACATACATGTGCGTGTTATGATTTAATAGTTCGATATAAACTACAAAAAAAAACTGTAATTATTTTTTTCGGCCGTTGTATCTTCTAGAATACTTTGTAAGCAGTGGGCGTAATATGAAATATACAAAAGCAATTACTACAAGAATCCCACAACAACAAATCCCACAATTAAAATAAAAAATAAATGTGTGAATTAAAAATTTCTATATCCACACAAACCATTTTTTTTTTTTTTTTGGTTCGTTCATTTCCGCACTCCGTAATTATTTTATATTTTTACCTTTAATTTTTAACCGCTCAAATTAACCTGCGAATGTGGTTAGAGAGAAGCTGTTACACACTATCCTCACGGAAACCCTTCAATCCCTCAATTATATATAAAATAGGCAGCAGCTTGAGCCGCGCCGAGAGATACTTAGAAGGTACCTGTTTCTGTTTTTCACGGAAAGGGGGCGCGAGCGGGGTCTAGGAGTCTCTCAATTTTGTGTTGCTGTTGTTTTTGTTATTTCTGCTGTTAAAAGCTGACTTCCTTCCCTTTAATTATTTTTGTCCTTAGTGAGTGGTTTTTACCCCGTCGTCGTCCTAGTAGAGAATCTTTTTCGGTTCAAAAAAAAGGTGAATGAATGAAATTTTTAAATTAGTTTTGTTACTTATATATGAGAACGAGAAGCGAGAAGAGGGGAAAAAATGTAACGATTATAACAGAAGAGAAGTAGCATATGGTTGTAATTTCTGAGGTTTTGTTATATAAAAGGTATCGACGAAATGGGAAATGTGAAAGAATGTAATCTTAAGAGGGGGTTTTCCGGTTTATT
Source organism: Thereva unica (assembly GCA_949987705.1). Lineage (NCBI taxonomy): Eukaryota > Metazoa > Arthropoda > Insecta > Diptera > Therevidae > Thereva > Thereva unica. The sequence continues at coordinate 16,660,191 of OX465286.1, forward strand.
TAAAAAAATTAAATTAAGGGTAGTAGCGTAAAAGTAACATACAAAAATAAAGCAAAATTTTTTTGGCAGCCTATCATAGGTTCGTTATCTATCGATATATTATTAATAAATGAAAATTTCTGTATGTATGTGCGCATAGCTGGCGCACCCTAGTCATCGCATAGCTATTCGAAATTTTGTATCGTGCACCGCGAAGCCTGATTTTCGAAATTCAAAATGGACGCTCTTGAAATTCCAAGTGGCTACTCGTAAATATGGCCGTATTTGCCAACTGTGTTCCGATTCCAATGAAAATCAGTATCTGGGGGTTTTTATCGTTAAAAATAACGAATTTATGGTCTAAACTTATAAATTTAAAATGGCCGCACGACGCCAATTGTGCTCCGATTCCAATGAAAGTCAGCGTTTTGGGGGTTTTAAGGTCTCGAAAGCAATGAATTTATGATCTAAACTAATAAATTAAAAATGGCGGCTCCAATATGGCCGATGAATTTACCAAGTGTATTCCGATTCGATTTGTAATTGAACGAAAATTGCCCGAATTAAATAATCACGACGTCAACTCTCGACCACACACTTCTTTGATGAATCATTAAAAATTTTGGGAATTTTAATTGATGCATTCACGCGTCTAGTCAACACATAAAATACTCTATTACCATTTCTTGATATGGCCGTGTCACTGATGCATATTACTACAGAGATGGTATAGATGGATGGATTTGACGCCGCCGTTTACGAAATTCTCGATCCAAGTTCTTCAGGACTGAGCTAATACATCAACAGCCTAGATCAGCGGTCGGCACGCGAGAGGATCTGTGATGGCACGCTACACTCGACAATCGCGTCGGCATGCCCTTTCATAATCATGCAGGACTGTTAAAGAAGCATGCGCACTTGCTAGTCTGATAGATATGTATCAGAGTTAATAGACGTATACATACATACTACGTAAGGACGTTACGGCAGAGGACGCCTAGCGGAAAATGGAGTGCTCCAATAGCTATGTTACAGATTACAGCGCTCCCGTTCCATACCAGTTTCATATACTTTTTATCATTGCATGTTATTGCAGGGGAGTATATCTTTTTATGCTCCTTCAGAAGTGATTTAGGAGCATTATAAAAAAGCTTTTTCATGTTCAATGGACACCTGGGGATATGTGAATAAGCTCCGGATGTCGAAAAGCTTTTATCTTGTTCTTTGTTGTTGCTATTTTAGTCTTTTTCTAAGCTCTAGTGTTGATTTTCCAAGTGGCCCTCGTGCTAAGTGCTAACCACGTCGAACGCTGCTTAGCTCCTGTAATCTAACGAGAACCGGTCTACTTAATATGCTAGCGTCACGAGTTAAGGTTTCTATAAAACTTCTGAAAACTCCAGTAATGCTTCCTTGGGAGTAAATTTTCAGGGCTCACAACAACCTTCCCTGAGCAGTGCTCCCAATTTTTCCCGCTGGGTGAGGCCACAGTTCACTCGATCGTTAATATAAAGGTCTCCATCCAGTCATTCACATAGTTTCTCGCGTTGAGGGCAAATATCACGACACACTCACCGGCCGTCAACTGTTTGGCGCCTGAAATCTTCATGTCTGTACGTATTTATCGTAAGCCTGAAGATCTGCACTTCTATTCAGTCTGAAGTTTTCGTTGAGGCAATGGAGACAATTTCACTTGAATTGACAACCTGTCACCCTAAACTCTCTTCTTCGCCTGTATGTATGTAGGAAATCATGAGGTCACCTGCCGGCCACGGCCTGTCAGGCGAATGCCTCAAATCTTCATCCCTCAGTCAGACTGACTGGCCTTGATCGGGCCGTACGAGCTAACCTGGTCTGAAAGGCCCCAAGGTCTGCCTTAAAAATGCTTTGTGAAAAGTTTTTACTACACAAATAAAATTATCTTCATATACAATGGTTTTTTTTGTGGCACGCCTAATGTACAGTAGTTTAAATTATCTGTTTTGGCATGGCATGCCAATGCATTTGGGTTGCTGACCGCTAGACTCTAGGCATCAGAGCTTAGATTCGGTTGGCCGCGTTGTTTATATCAATGAAGTTAATCCACAGTCCTAATTTTATCAGGAACATTAATATAGCTTATTCAGCATTCAAATCTGAGACTGATTGTGATTTTCACGCGAGAGATGCATATTGGCGAAAAAAGGGGACGACAGCCGCGATTATGTCCTTTTTGTATTTTCTGCCGTTAGCATTGTTCCTAAATATTTAATGTTAACTACATACCATATTCCTTACCATTTATTTTATTTGAATATCCAAGCTTAGGAGTCACTCTTTGTGATTGGCACTACCAATGCTTTGAACTATTGCTTCAACGACAAGTATAAAAAGTGACCCATGAACAGGGGTTCGGGTTTTTTGCGTCCGGTGCACTATGTCATATAGTGATGTATACTGTTCATTTTTGAACGCAGTGAAGGACAATGGAAAAATTTGTTCGACAGTAAGTAGGATCCACCTGCCGAACTGCGCAAGTTAGATCAAATTTGTGTACTGAATTTAAATTTTTGCCTGACTTCGCATACTTTTTCACATATTGAACTCAGGAAAAATAAAACCTGAATTCGCCCAATAGAACATCAAATTGAGATTGGACACTAAAGCTCGCTCAAAAGAGAGTAATCAGCTGAAATAATGGATTATCTGGAAATGAGCTTTTGCATATTCAACTTCTGCATAAACTGAACATGTCAGCCGGTGATGCCACTTCTGCGGATTGAATTGCACTTTATTGAACTGAGGCCGGTGAAGCCGTCGTATAAAGGAATAAACAAAAACAGCAATTAAAGAGGAGTTATCGCCACAAGGAGTTTTGTTCTCTTTATTTTGTTCATTTACCTCTTTCAACAATTCTTTAAACAGAAGTTAAAAGTGCAGCGCAATCAGGTTTATATCAATCACGGTAAACAGCAATACACAATACGGAGCTATCGAAACAATTTTTCCTTTGTGTGAGTGGGTATGGTGTTTTTAAACAATTTTCAAAAGAGCTCCAAAAAAATGAGAGATTTTTCTTTCGTTCGAGAGATTTTTTCCCGAAATTCTCGAATCTCGAAGCTTAAATCTGTGGAAACTTCCTGCACGAGGAGAAATGTAAATTCCCCGTTTTTTTTGGCATGAGAAAGTACAGGGTTCAAAATTGGGTAATTTCTTGAAAGAATAGGTACTTTTCGATGTTTTTTTTTTTTTTTCAAAGTTTTAATTTTTTTTAAATCGTAATTTCTGAAATCGCGCCCCGACAAATTGCGCCCGGTGCAAGTGCACCATTCGCACCTATGAAAGCGCCGCCCCTGCCCATGAACGTAGACTCTCACATGAAAAAAATTGCCGGAATCCTTATAGTGCAATGTCTAATTATTATTAAGCTTGGTTCGATGGACGAAAGAATCGGTTAATAAAAGTTTGGAGGATGCTGAATAAGGGAGGCGACAGGCCTTGCATTTGAACTCCTGGCCATCTCGCAGGAGTTTGAACAACAAAGTGCAGAAATTTGCACCAAGGCCAAAACAACTCGTTGGGTCTTAAGTACCATTCTTAATAATTATTAAATCACTGTTTTTACCCCGTCCCCCACAATTCTGCTTATTTTTTATCTGATTTTTATTTTTGATAAATCCTTCATTCCCTTTCAATTTTCTTGCCCGTACCTTTGTTGTATAATTATAATTTTGTATCGCGGCGCAAAGGAATTATTTTCATGCGCTCACCTTTAAGGTATACATAAATGCGAACCTTAAAATTAGCGATATTTACTCCTTATTCAACCACGTGACCGTAAGCAAAGTGAAATTATGCTTAACCCGTTCAGTCCTTACGATCATATGTATGTTTAACGTATTTATGTATGTGTATGTATGTGTAGAAGCTAAATGTTACAAAATTGGCTTGTGATACACAAAAGCATAGCCACACAACAAAACAAACTACCAACAAAGCAATATCAAAAAAAAAATGATAACAAAGTCGGGGCGGGGTGGGGGGACGAAAAATAATGCATAAAAGGAGGAAAATGCATAAATGAGGTGCTCGAAGAACATTATCATCGTTCTATGTGAATTGAAAATTGTACTTTAGACATAGTCTCTGGGATATCTGTGGCGTAGTCGTCGTCAGGAGGGAATTGAATTTATATCATGGTGCATTTATGCAGTCGTGCTTAAAAAGATTCTCTACACTTAGCCTTGCAGCTATTTAGAGATAGAAGAAGAAGAAGGGAAAACTCAAGCAACGCCAACGGAACCGTGTGAATACTGTTTTCTGTTTTGTTTAGTTGCAAAATGTTTCTTTAGTTTAGGGAATCAACACAAAATCCTGATTAAATTTTCTTTTATAGAAAATGGCGGCACACTCTCGAATTTTTCATGTTATTATTTCGTTTGATTTCGAAAAACAAAAAAACAGAAGCCGCGTATGAATTTCAAAAGATATTTAACGCCGCACTCACTTCATAAATGTCATCACAGTGTAAAATCATCGTTGGCGCGCTCCAAAAAAATGACAGTTGACAGTTTTCGTTTCATAGTCAGCTAATGCAGCGCCACTGCAAATAGTGTAGTGTAATTTGTTTTTTTTTTCGTGACAAATGTCAGTGTTTTCGATAACTATGATTTCTTCGCCACGCACCGTCTCTCAAGCGTCAACCATGTATCAAGCCCAGTTTCAAAAGATGGCGGAGGGGAATGGTTTAATTTACTTTTATTTATAAAAATTTCATTGATTATAAGTTCTGAGAAAAAGTTCCTGTCATTCGTAATCAACCACATTACAAACGCCAGTGTCGTAGTTTTAACCAAGCGCGGTCCCCCAACTAAATACTAATCACGTCTAATGCTGCTTGACCTACGCAATCAGACAAGAACTGGTCTGCTTAGTATGCTAATGGAATCCTTTTATCGTAACCAAGATAATTGCCCTTTTTAGTCCTATACAATTTTTTTTAAAGTTGTGTTTCTGGTTTAGTGAAGAAAAAGTGTGATCGTGCCGTGGTTTGTTTTTGGACTATTCGATTCGTCTTTTATTGATAGATATGTCTGTAGCGCGCTGCATCTGGAAAACTGGAATTTTATTCTAGCGTGCTGTTGGTCTTCTTCCCAACAGGAGTTTTATTTTGTTGGCCGTAATCGCCAAATAATATCCGCAATTAATTAATACAGTGAAACTTTATTTATTCACACTTTTTTAATAAGTTTTATTACACCTTTATTTTTATAATTTTATTTAACTATATACACTTAACGATTCTTTTAGATTATTTTCTTTTTTAAATTAAAATGTGATGACTGATTTTCTCTGGTTTGTTTTTATCTTTTTCTTCACTGACAACTGACAATCAATTAATTAATTAATTAATTTTTCCATTACTCGATGCAAGTCGGCTATGCTTTTGTGCAAAGTCTTTTGCAGTCAAGTAATTGTCGAGTAGTAGGACGATGTCCCTACATACTCCCCTCCCAGCGTAGCGTTAGCGGAAGTGTACCGAGCGAATTGATGCTGCTTCAACGCTTCGGTCACACTCAAAAGCAGGTTTCAGTCTGTCAAGAGCTATCGACTTGTTCGTGCCATTTATCTTGACGACAAAGTGTTTCCGTAATCTTTTGATTACTTTAAATGGCCCTTCGTATGGTGTTTCGAAAGGTCTCCGAACGCGATCGGTACGTATGAAAACGTACTCCGCGTTCTCTAAGGCGTTCGGCACGTACACATCATTTTGAACTGACTGTCGGGGCTGTGTCGCCGACAGACCTTTCATGTGTGTGCGAAGACGCGATAGAAATTCTGAGTGCTCTATCGGGCTCTCATCCGTTGGGATGGAAATTGAATTGGGGAGCCTCAGATTCTGTCCATAGACAAGCTCTGCTGGTGAGCATTGTAAATCGGTTTTAATTGTCGAGCGAATACCTAATAAAACAAAGGGCAAATCTTCACTCCAATGAGTAGTGTTGTCCCTTGCCATTAAGGCCGCTTTTAGTTGTCTATGGAACCGCTCTACCATCCCATTTGCTTGCGGATGGTAGGCGGTAGTACGTATTCTATGTGTACCTAGAAGTCTTGTGACTTCATTGAACAATTTTGATTCAAATTGCGACCCTTGATCTGTTGTAATTTCAAGTGGTGCGCCAAATCTTGGGACGTACTCGGTGACAAAATGTTTGGCCACCGTAGTAGCAGAGATGTCTCGAATTGGATATGCTTCCGGCCATCTCGTAAATCGGTCTACGATTGTTAGGATGTATGAATATCCTCGAGATGGGGGCAATGGTCCAACAATATCCATATGGATATGTTCAAATCTATTATTTGGTGGGTTAAAAGCTTCATGTGGAGATTTGGTATGTCTCGAAACTTTAGATTTTTGGCAACCTATGCAGGATCTAGACCAGTTGTTACAGTCTTTATTGATCGCTGGCCAAAAATATTTTTTAGTAATAGCTTGCCTTGTGGCACGTATGCCTGGATGCGACAAGCTATGTTCAGCATTGAATGCTAATTTTCTTAATGATGAAGGTATGTATGGGCGTAATGTACCCGTGCTAATCTCACACCAAACTTCATGAGTTGTGAAAGGGATTGGTGTGAGTATTAGTTTTACTTTTGAGCTACTACTGGGATGCTCTTGGAGTCGTTGTAACTCTTTGTCACCTTCTTGTGCTTTCGCCAGATGTGGCAAATCGAAGGTGATTGTGTCAACGTTGTCGGCCGCTAATGAGCGAGATAAATAATCTGCGACAACGTTTTGTTTCCCAGAGACATGTCTGATGTCTGTTGTGAACTGGGAAATTAGGCTCAGGTGTCTTGTTTGGCGGGGAGATCTTTCGGTTTTTGTGTGAAGGGCATGTATTAAAGGTTTGTGGTCAGTGTAGACCACGAAATTTCTTCCTTCAACAAAGTACCGAAAATGTTTTATTGCTGCAAAGATTGCGAGTAGTTCGCGATCAAATGCAGAATAATTTCGTTCAGCAGATGATAGCTTCTTAGAAAAGAAAGCTAATGGTTGCCATCTGTGACCGTTAAATTGTTCCAGCACAGCTCCGATAGCAAAATCGGAAGCGTCAGTTGTGACGCTATATTTAGCATCCTCTAGTGGATGTATCAGCATCACTGCTGCAGCCATTGCGGCTTTCACGTCGAGGAATGCTTGTTGGCATTCTGCGGGCCAAGGAAGTTGTTCCTTATTTTTTGTTGTTGATGGACAATTGAGGAGTTCCCTCAAGTGTTCATTGATCGGTACTAGCAGTTGTGCTAGTTTAGGAATAAATCGGTGATAAAAGTTCACCATTCCTATAAATTTTTGTATTTGTTTGACTGTTGTTGGAGTTGTGAGGTCACTAATTGCTTGGACTCGTTCGGGTGATGGAAGGATTCCATCCTTGCCGATACTATGTCCCAAAAAGTTGATCTCACTGACCCCAAAAACGCATTTTGATAATTTTATTGTTAAACCAAAATTATCAAGGCGTTTAAACAGTAATTCGAGGTGAGTGAGATGATCATCCTCGGATTTACTAGCGATAAGTATATCGTCTAGATAGACATAAACGAAGTCTAAGTCTCTTGTGACTTCGTTCATAAATCTTTGAAATGACTGGGCTGCATTTCTTAACCCAAATGGCATGCGAGTAAACTCAAACAAACCAAAAGGTGTTATTATGGCAGTCTTATGCACGTCTTCTTGTGCAATGGGGATGTTATGATACGCACGTACCAAATCCACCTTCGAAAAAATCGTGCATCCGTGAAGGTTCACAGAAAAATTGTGAATGTGCGGGATTGGATATCTATCCGGCACTGTGACTGCATTAAGGCGACGGTAGTCGCCGCATGGCCTCCAATCATTTGTATCCCGTTTAGGGACCAGATGAAGTGGAGATGCTGCGGGAGACGACGATGGTCGACAAATCCCTAGTTGAACCATATGTTCAAACTCCAATTTCGCCACCTTGAGCTTCTCAGGATGAAGTCTACGAGCGGTAACGAAAGGTAATTGCCCATTAGTAACAATGTGGTGTTGCACATTGTGTTTAACCGGTAGGTTAAAATTTGGTGGTTGTGTTAATGAAGCGTACTTCATTAACAATACTTTATATTTGCCAAGATGTTGGCATTCAAAGCTCTCGAGTATATACTCACTAGTAGTACAGACATCAGTCCGCAGACTGGTCTGTGAGTCTACTAATTCTCGATGTTTAAAATCGAGAATGAGTTCGAACTTTGTGAGAAAGTCCGCACCGAGTATAGCTTTGTTTGTGTTGGCTATTATGAAGTTGTGGATGAACCGTCGGCGAAGACCTAGGTTCAGTTCCAGCAACTTCGTGCCAAATGTTTGGATCGTGGATCCATTTGCGGCCCGTAGAAGCAAATTAGGGCATGTTGTTTGTACCCTAAACGTGTGCTTCGGAACTAATGATATGTCCGCGCCAGAATCGATTAAAAAATCGAGCTGGTTGTTCTTTCTTTGTGCCCCTTTAATCCCTCATGGGACATAGGGCGGAAACAGTTGCCCTCCAGCGGACTCTGTTTTGCGCGACAGCTCTCAGCTCTGACCAGGATCTCCCAGTTGTTGCGGCCTCTGCTAGTAGGGTCCTCCTCCACGTTGTTCTAGGTCTTCCAACTCGACGGGATCCTTGCGGGTTCCAGTCAAGGGCCTGTTTGGCTAGGTTTTCGTTATCGCGTCGCAAGGTGTGGCCAACCCAATTCCATTTCCTTCGCCTGATTTGGTCGTCTATCCTTTCTTGGCCGGCACGGCGCCATAGCTCTTCATTTGAAATTCTATCTGGCCAGCGGATTTTTAGGATACGACGCAGGCATCTGTTGATGAAGACTTGTAGGCGCCCTGTGATGAATTGGGTGACTTTCCATGTTTCGCAACCGTACAAAAGAACTGCCTTAACGTTGGAGTTGAACAGCCGCAATTTGGTGTTAGTTGAGATCTCCGTTGATCTCCATATGCGGAACAGGCATGCATATGCGCCTCGTGCTTTATTTATTCTGGAACTGACGTCTTCTTCTGTACCGCCATTTTCGGTAATAATGCTACCGAGGTAGCAGAATTTATCTACCAGTTCCACGTCACGGTTATTCAGCGCAGTTCGTTCAAGTGTGTTTGCATTTATCCGCATTTCTTTGGTTTTGTTCGGATTCAGCCTTAAGCCTGCTAGACTACTTTCTGTTGCCAAATTGTTTAACATGTTTTTTAGCTCCTGATGTCTGTGGGCCAGCAAACAGATATCATCCGCGTAGTCGAGGTCCTTAAGGCGGTCTAGCAAACCCCATTGTATGCCGCCTGTTCTATTATCTAGAGCGTCGACAAGGATGTCATTTATTACTATAAGAAATAGTAATGGCGAAAGTAGACATCCTTGTCGTACTCCTGAATTCACCTCGAAGCTGTCGGATAATTTTCCATTATGGAGAACTCTGCATTTGGAATTGTTGTAAAGGGCTTTTATCAATTCTATTATTTTATCAGGCAGTCCACGTCGCCGTAATGCCTGCCATATAAAGCTCCTATTAACCGAGTCGAACGCTTTCTCATAATCTACGAAAGCTAGGTAAAGGGGGGATCGGAATTCAGTAGACTGCTCCACTATGATTCTCAAGGTGTTAATATGGTCTATACATGAGCGGCCCTTCCTGAATCCGGCCTGCTGCCTTCTAAGCGTTCGGTCTACTGCCTCTCTTATCCTTGATAATATAACGTGGGACAAGATTTTACCCACAGTAGATAATAGACAGATGCCTCTCCAGTTGTCGCATATTGTTAGGTCCCCCTTTTTGGGTATTTTGACTATGATACCTTCCGTCCAATCCTCCGGAAAGGTACAGGTGTTCCATGCTATTTCCAGGATTGGCTGAAGCGCATCTGCTATGAGGCCTGAATCGGCTTTCAACAATTCTGCCGGGATGCCATCTTTTCCAGCTGCTTTACCATTGGCCATCGCATGAATTGCGGTTACTATTTCCGTCTTGGATGGGGCCCGGGTGTTGATTCTTCTTCTGGTTGTTCTGGTCGCGGACAAATAATCTGCACGAACGTCTCTGCTGAGAGACGCCCGCGGATGTGGCGACTCCCCGCCAATTTAATTTTTTGAACGGGGGCCCTTTGTCCTCCGGTCCCTCTTGGCTGCTGAGCCAGGACCCTTAAAAGCGCATGGTGGGGTGCACCGCTCTGCTCCACTACCGAAGCGGTAGTGGTAGTAACAGAGCGTCCCAGGCAGTGGCTGCGCGCCGGAGGGCTTAAAGATCGCTCCCTGATTGGTGGGGTTGCTGACCTTCCCCGAAGATGGCGATGGCTGTCGTTGACCAGCAGCCCCTCTCGCCGACCCCTGTTGAGGACCATGCTTCCCCCCCAACATGAGTGCCCTTAACTGGCGTACCTCACGTTGGAGGGACTGCACCGTCCTCTCCAGGGATGATGAGGCCTTAACCTCAGACACCTGAGCAGGTGCGGGCTGGTGAGATGTCACCTCCCACACCTTGTCTGCAAGTCTGGCTAGTTGCTCCAGAGACTGATCTGTGGTCGCAGCGAGCACCACCTGGATGTCTCGTGGCAGCCGCCTTTCCCACAGCCCCCGGATGAGGCTCTCGCTCTCGCCCAGGCTGTCTCCGGCCAGACTTTGCAGGCCTCTCAAAAAATCGGAGGGCTTTCTATCCCCTGGCTCGTGTGCCGCCAGCAGCTGCTCGAGACGGTTCCTTGTAGATAACCCGTATCTCTCAAGCAACCGTCTCTTTGCATCTGCATAGCTAGCTGTGCTGATATCGGGGAAATTGTGCAGTAATATTTTCGCCGCATCTGTGGGCAATGCCGCGACGATGTGGGATAACTTCTGTTTGTCAGAAGTTATCCCGTTTAGGCCGAATTGGGCCTCAGCCTGGTAGAACCAGACTGCCGGATCAGCTGGTTGAAACTCGGGCAGACTGACTCTCGTAGTGGAAGCCACGTCTATCTCTGCCCGGGCCCTGCGTCCACTCGGCAGCCCCTCCTCCAGGCTGGGCAAAGAATCATCCATATCTAGGATAAAGGAGTTGTCCAAATAATTTTCCCTTTGCATGTTCAGATAAGAGTGAATCAGAAAACCAACGAAGAAACTGATCAAAATCTAAGCAGGGAAAAAAAAATCCAAAACACAGGTAATATTAACCTTATAATGTTCACCGATAAATTAAAGTCGAACCAGCGAAAAGAATCAATAAAGAATTTACAATCTGCTGCTTATATATTTAAAATATACTTAAATCTTTTAAAATTTTTAAAATAAGTTACATATATTTAATTTTATTCTCAATAAAAATATTATATTTAACGTTTAAATTCAGCACTTATCTTTCTTTTCACCATGGAACTTTCAAACATCGAACCTTCCTCCGCTATTCTTGAATACCTCTTGTATTTGGTAGCACTTTTGTGCTCTACGGGGTCACCAATTGTTGGTCTTCTTCCCAACAGGAGTTTTATTTTGTTGGCCGTAATCGCCAAATAATATCCGCAATTAATTAATACAGTGAAACTTTATTTATTCACACTTTTTTAATAAGTTTTATTACACCTTTATTTTTATAATTTTATTTAACTATATACACTTAACGATTCTTTTAGATTATTTTCTTTTTTAAATTAAAATGTGATGACTGATTTTCTCTGGTTTGTTTTTATCTTTTTCTTCACTGACAACTGACAATCAATTAATTAATTAATTAATTTTTCCATTACTCGATGCAAGTCGGCTATGCTTTTGTGCAAAGTCTTTTGCAGTCAAGTAATTGTCGAGTAGTAGGACGATGTCCCTACAGTGCCTTGCCTGGTTTGCCATGCAGACGTTTTGACGCTGTGCGTACTGCTTTAGGCCAAGAACGTGCGTATCTTATATTTAGTCGGGTGGAAAATTAGGTTCAGCAAACGAATTTTATCCAAATATATAATGCACCTGAATTAGAGCCATCTACATCAAGATTAATATGTGGTTCTTCTTCTTCTTTGCTTCTTTGTTGCTGTCCGAGCGATTCTGGTCAATTCGGCAGGTCAACCACCCTCCTCCTTTCACACCCTGGACTTGGGAGCAGACGACGGCGGAGTTAATAGGTGGTTAAGGTATGCAAGACGTGTTGCAGGAATGGACAAGATAATGATACCAAAAAAACTAGTTTTTGGGGATGGTAGATAGGTAGGACTACCTCCGGTGAAGGTCGCTTCATTGTTATTCTAAACATGTCCCGAAGTTGTACGGGATAACATGCGGCGTTCCACAGAGTTCAGTCCTGGGTCCTGACCTGTGGATCGTAGATAATGTATAACAATGTGTTGCCCCAAAGGCAGCAGTGGAGATCAGGTTCACGCAGATATCGCGGTAGTGATCGTAGAACGCGATGCCTAGTTGAGATCGAATTGTATGTGCAAGCGGCAAGTTTCAGTATGTGGATAGTTTTGTGCTCGTGTTCTGTCTAATCTTTCACCTATAACCGAAAAAATCTAAGCGGCGAGTGCATATGCTTGTTTTTCGCATTTTAGGCAATGCGGAAAAGTTGAGAGTAACGGTAACATTTGCGGTTGAATGCAAGCACTTCAATAAAATCTATCGTCGCACGCACCGCACGCACGCACGTATATGTCTCCAGCTTAATGGATGGTAAACAATGACACAGGCTACCTTCGCGCATGCTTTTTTAAATACAAAAACATTCCGTGTTCTCATAAATCACACGCAAGCTTTTTTCAGAGAGCAAATATTTTTAGTGGATACGAAGGGTATAGATAAATATCATCGTTTCGGGCACGCAGACTCACCGCTGCGTCTGGTATGCCCATTGATTCAACTCCGCCTTCGTCTGCTCTCAAGAAGAAGGGTGGTCGACCTGCCCAATTGACCACAATCGGGAAGCCGAAGAAACTAGGCAAGAAACCGCATTCTTTAAAGCGGCACCGACAGCAGCGTACGTATACGTTACGGGGACGTCCCGCTCGGACCGCCAGCTAACGGATCAAAGAAGAAGAAGAAGAAAGATGCCCTATGGTTCAGGAGAATGCACAGCAGGAGTTGCAAGGATTGGTCGAGGCACCACTAACGCTGGAAAACATCCTTGGGGTCATGTGTCATGTTCGAGGATATTGTGGAGAGACAAGTGAAAGCAACGATGAGGGCCATACACATCGGGCTAAGAATAGAAGAAGCCGAATATTGAATAGAGAAAGGCAAAGCACTGAACTCACAATGAGGCTACTCTTCTGGCCTAAGTGTTTGAGCTGTACACCAGCAGCTCAGCCATATCTATCTTAACATCACCTAAGGCAAAGCAACGCCATTAGTTCTAGCATCTGAATAACGCTGTTGACCCAACCCGGCGCGACGCAATGCTCAAAAAGTCAGTCCCGAGGAGAGAGAAAAAATGGAGAGCAGGAGGCTCATCAAAAAACATAAACGTCATGCGGAAGCGCCCTTAACCAATCCATGTATGAGCGAGGCGTACCTCCAGAGAGAGAAAAGAAAGACCAGTAGGTACACCGAGACAGAGATGAAAGGACGCAGCAACAGCAGACGTAGATATGATTCTAGGAAACAACAAAAATCCTCTAGAAATCGTACAAACTGGAGGAAATCATTTAGAGGAGGCTCAAGATGGGCTGTAGCGCCATAGATAGGAAGGAATAGCTCAAAACAGAGTCCGATGGAGAAATCTATGCTCCTAAGACGGTGTTACGGAAGGATACTAATAATTTAAACAAAATAAATGTTAAGTCCAACACGTACGGAGAGGTTAGCTTACTTATGAACATATTCCAAACTTTCAATATTTCTATCAACTAAATCAAATCTAACTAGAAAAAAAAACAAATATAATTATGAATTTGATTTATGAATAATAAAAAATCGCGCCCACTACATATAACCAGACACTATAATATCAAGACCTTGACACAAAAAAAAATCAACCTACTTATTATTATCACTTAAAATCTCTCTTCAATGTCCACCAATTATATGCGCGCGCATATAGAAATCATCTCTATCTCTAAAGCTAGGCCCAAGCAACTTGAGCGCGGACTATAACAAATACTTGGCAAATTGAAAAGGCGCAAGCGCATACACCAGAGTGCATATTTCCTAAATGCTTATATAACTGAAAAATTTATTTAAAAAAATGACGTTTTGAGGCGCTTCAATCGCAAAAATGAAAAAAAAAAACAACAACAACAACAAAGAAATCGATTCTAAAAATAATTCCTTTTGACAATAAATAAAATTTAACCACAAGAGAAAATGAAAGAAAAAAACGAAATAAATAAATAAAAATTTCATTACTTGGAGTATCTAACAATTTCATAAGAATGCACATAATTTTCATGTGCACAACAAGAAAGAAAACAGCGAACGAAAAAGCAAACTAAATAAGAAAAACATGAAAAACAAGATTAAAGAAGAAACTATGTCTTCCTTTGCCATTTTTACCTATGGATAAATCCGCTCTCTCTTCTTTAGCATCCATATTCCCCCGACGAGTTTTTCGCTTCAAGTTCGTACCACCATGGTATGTAAATTGATGGTCATTAAAGAATCACCTGAAGCCATAAACCGCCCTCGCAAATCGTATTGCATTCTGCATGCTAAAAACAATATAGTTGTTGGGATTATACACACACACACACACACATGCATACATATATATTCGCGAGAATTTTTTTCATATCTTTCAACTTGGAACTTCCTCTTATTTTGTTTATGTGCGCTGCTCTTTGATTTTAGATTTAGGAACTCAACTAAAATTAATTACCTTAATGCAAGCGCCCTGGCACAAATCAACGAAAAAAATTTCATTGAAATCCTTTCATGATTTTTTACACGATTTTAATTCCAGCCAGTTACAGAGGGATGTTTACTGCGCGAATAACATTACGTATGGCATTTCTGAGCTTAACCTCCCCCACCCTCAAAATGCATAAAAAGTATTTAACCCCCCAAAAAAATAAATAAAAAGGTTTGAGTAAATAACACAAAACCGCATGCAAAACTAGATGCCGCGGGGAGTCGATGTTATCTCTGTCTCAAAGGTAGATGGGGTGGCAAAAAGCATCCCTTTATGCAATTTTAGTGGAGATTTTACTCCCCAAAAAGCAGCATTAATGTTCGGGGGCTTTTTTGTTTCCACTAATAATGCTACTCTAGCTATGTTTTATCCTTTACTTTTTGTGTGATCATTTGTGCATTAATAATTTTGGCTTTTAGATTTATTAATAAAAAAACATTCTTTTTTTTTGGTATGTGTAGGCATCGAAAAATCTGAAGGCTGCATAATTTCAGTGTTTTTATGCAGATTGAAAAATTAAAGAGTTTTTTTTTTTGCGATAAAAGGATTAAAAGAAAACCCAACCAATTTAATTACATAAACAGTGGGGGATTTATCTTAAGGCACTTAGTGCACAAGCTCAGACCCATTACATAATAGGACCTCTAACTTCCTCTTCTTCCTTTGGTGAGATATTGGATCCAAAAAGGAGTATAGCTAGACCACCCTATGATATAAGGTATAATTCACAGATCCGGTTGTCCTGATAGAATGAGATTGAGCGTTGGCCTAACCACCGGACCTCGTACATAAACACATTCCAGGTTCCAGGCCCAACGTCTCTGAACGGACAGGGAAAAAGCGGCAATAAAACCGAAAAGACAATTCGTTAACAACTATATATTGTAACGGATGAGAAAAATTTTACATAATACGCGAGAAGCATACAACTTTACTTAAAAGGAAAGACTTTAAACCCTCCTTCGGTAAATGGTATTATTGTCATAAGCAGCGAAGACAGAAAGAACGGGTGGAAGGAATTATTTTGCGTGCTGGTGAACATAAACGAAAGCACCAGAAGAAGTACAAAGCAGCCATAGGATCCATAAAAAAGAATAAGTCCCAAGGAATTTACTGATATAGATCAAGGCTCGAATTGGGCCGTAGAATCATCGAAAAAGAAGAACCTAATCCCTCAAAATGCCTGTTAAGTGGATATTCCTGGTGTTATGAATTATTAGCCTTTTATTATCCGTTTATTACCCTATTATTACCCTCTAGTAAATAATGTTTTTTTATAATAAAAGGGCAATAAAAATTTAATAAAAGTGTCATGCGAATAATAATTACGTATTTCCCATCCACACATGGGGTAACTCCCAAAAATGTTCAGCTCTTCTTATTATTTAACGGCTCTACAACCGGGATTCGGTCCTGGCCTCTCGCAACTGTTCTCTCCACCGGTCCCGATTCTGAGCCGATGTAATGCAGTTCGGCATCCCTACGCTCTGAGCGTCCTGGTCTACTTCCTTCCTTCCAGCGAAGGCTGGGTCTCCCTCGTTGTCAAATAACAAGGCTCGAGTGTGCTATATTATCCTAGCTAACTAACAATATCAATATGGTCAGTAACTTTAAGGTTCTACACACTAGATCTTTCTCATACCGCAAGTATATGTCCTTTGATATAAACCGGGGCGGAAGGAAATGCAGCGCTTTACAGTAATCCCAAGAGAACGAACTGGGAACTGCTCCGAGAGATCACAAAAGCCAAAAACTGGCACAAACATCTAAGGGCCGTGCAATGTGCTTGAAAAATGGTAAAAATTTTTGAAAGTGTCTTGACGTCATACAGGTCGCCGTAGCCCTGTTAAACATAGTAAAAAAGTAAGAAGAATTATCATATCTTAGCCAGTTAACCAGGAAGATTTATTGAAAATCCTACAAGGCTATCTAAGGTTGTATAAAAAAGCGATAAGGGTAACAAACAAATCAATAATGAAGGGATCATGCTAGAGAGAGTCTACGAGAGTCGGCCAGGCTCAGAAAATTTCTCACTGTGCAATCCTGCCAACTATCCTATATCAAACTGGGAGACAAGCACATGGATAGAGTCCTCAGGGGAAGCCCTGAAACTTCTCTTAAAAATCCACTCTCCCAGATGTCAAGAAGCCGCCCTCAACAAGACCCCAAAACCTGTCAGGCTGTAATCCTGGAAAGGTGCGCAGTTTCTCCCCGTACAAGGCTCCAGGCATTTACTGCATACGCTAAAGTTACGTGCCCCGCGCTCCGGGAAGAGGGACAACGAGATTTTCATCCCGAATACCGGCAGACGAGTGGGCACAAATCGGCTAGATATAACAAGCCAATAAGCTCACGTTTTGTCCTATAGACCCTAGAATCCATACTAGACATATACCGCCTTGACTGGATAAAAGAAGTCCCGATGTTTTTATCTCAGCTTGCATATTGCAAATGCAAAGATCGGTGAACGGACACTGCTCTTAACGAAGTAACGCACACCGTGGAATATTCCCTAGAATACAAACAGTTCACCCTAGCAACTTTCCTAGATATGGACCAGAAGTGCAACTAGACGATGAAGAAATAGATGGGCTCAGGCTCTAGAAGATAGTCTAAAACTACGTATAATACCGCATATAACCCAGCCTAAAAAAGATCTTCATCTTTTACAAATGCCCAGTAGAGATCCTGATCAAAATTCTACATTATGCGTTTATTTATTCCTCATTCCATTAGAACTACTTCGACAAGATTCGAGTTTTCACATAATTTGAACATGTATTGTTGTAGCCCCTACCGATCGAAAAACTCGCCAAATATCGTATCTTTCAAACAAAACAATTACTTTATACTATTCAATTCGATTCTGATATCAAGCAAGATCAGCAACATTAAGCACGCGCCCTGACGAGATTACACCTAAATAATTCCTATTTGCCTATTAAAACCGGCTCCTGTTAGTATGCAATGCAAATTGTAAACTAAATTCTCATACCGAGAGAGATATGCAATTTTTCAAAACTTGTTGCATTGCTGCCATAGTAGATGGCCATAGTTGTATTAATTTAATGAAACAGAGAAACAGAATTAAAAAATATACGCAGCTTCACTGGAAAATGAACCCGTTGAGTTGGTAAATCTAAAAGAAGGTGGGAGATAATGATAAAAAATAGGTGATCTGGAATTTATGCTAATTTTGACTCTTTTTATTTTTGAAAATATTCCTCGAAAAACATTGTATCCATTATTTATTTTTATCTTGTTTTGTTTTTTGTAAAATTTCACAAAAATTTTCACTTTTATAAAATCTTTAATCACCTCCACAGAAAATGCAAAAACAAAGTGTTTTTCTAACATACGTTAAGCAATTAGATGTTTTTACATTCTTCTATAAATTCCTGATCTTTTTTAGCAGATTATTAGCTGAGATAATCGTCATAGTTGATTATATTCAAAATTTTTATTTGATAACTCAATTTCTTCGAGGAGAATCATTATTAACTGCGGCATCATTGCATTACAAGTCGAAAGGAATATCGAGCTTATTCAAGCCCCAGTCTCTAGAGGAATCAGTGTAACAGCATAATTGGTACTGCCCGGTTGGATTATACATATATACGAGTATATAGAAGAGCACGCGCAGTCGTCATGTTCTTAGCTTTTTACTTTCTCACAATAAAAGCAACTTACATTAATCATATACAAATAAATTATTTCTATGATCAATGATCATTATCATCATCAATCGCGATCTAATCATCATATTCGTTTTCTTTCTTATATGTTATGATACCCCTCCGCCTCCCCACTTGTGGCGCCACCATAATGAAAGGGGAAATGAGATAATTTTTTTTTTATTATTGATTATCAAAAGAAATTGAATATTATTCAATGCGATACTACATGTATAATATACATATCAATAAGCTGCATGTAATAACTGCATTCTAAGGATAATTGAAGAAAACCGGTAAAGGAAGTTAGGATTATGTGCAATATTATGGAAATATTTTCGTATTTTCTTTGTTTTCATTTTTTATTTTTGGTAAATTTTTACTCAATGTCGGTATTCCAGAAAGCGCGATTCATTTAAGTACAAGTATGGTTTCGGTAACGTCTATTGCGTCCTTGTATGTAATTTTGAAAATTGCAAGAAATTTTGTAATAAAATTTCTGGCAAAACATGATTATTACCAGAAGGTAATAAAAGGGAAATAAAAAAAGGGTCATAAAAAATCCTTTTGAGTATATTTTTTTTTGTTCAAGACTAAGATAAATCCGACAAAAAACATTACATTATTTTGTACACTTCACTTAATTTACAAAAACAAAATCCTATCGTGTGGCTAACTTCGCCAGTGTTTTCTCCAGGCAGAATTTCTGGGGCAATTTTTCCTACCTTGCTTAGCAATGCAGTGATATTCGAACGAAAAATCGTATGTATTGGCCAGCCTGGGGACAACTCTTGCAGGCAAACCGATGAAAAATATACAAAATTCTCTGTGGGCAAAAAGAAACTTAGTAGCTTGGCTTCAGATAGAACAGTCAATTAAAATGTGTTAAGGCTAGGAAGGCTTTTTTCATTACCACTTTTATTACCCTTTTATTACCCTTGGTGTTGCTACGCAAGGATATCATCCAAAATCGCGCCGATAATTACTGGACACTGGCCAATTGGGTATAATATGCGGCTTAGATTGAGAATTATGTATTGCATACATATATTGCCGTAGATGCGGAGTGCTAGACAACTGAATGCTCCTTTTTGCGAATGTCGGGCTCTGGCCGTGTGCATTTATTTGGAAGCTTCTGCTTAAAATATATTTGGGGATATTTCGAAACTAAAAATATGAGATTATATCCGGTAATGCCACTGGATACACGAGGATATTTTTTCCAGTTATCCGTTATCTTGTCCCGCATATCCTATTCTAACTTGGCACAAGGTAGAGCTATTTACATACGATACCAGGGATATTTAAAGCTGGTATTTTTGTAGTGAATAAGGTGAAAACGTGTCATCACTGTGTACACTAGCTAATCGGACACAAAGCTAGTACACAAGCCAGTATAGTAAAATCAGTGGTGTAGATGGGCAGAGGGGAACTTATTAAACTATCCATCTGGAGGCCCCTAGGCAGAACCTGTGGTGCGAGCCCCCTTCCTCCCCCCTCTAAAACAAACAACAATCGATTAACCTTGACAACATAAAGAGAACAATATATTAATGGGCTCAAATTCAATATCAATTCATTCGCTAGTACCATCTCCTGTGGTAAAGCATTTGAATGACGAATGAAATTGGGTATTTGATAGAAATAAATTGTAAAATACAGACTTTTGACCTTATAGATATATATCCAATATCAACCGAATGGCTATTCAGACATGACAAACATAGACATCCACAGCAATATCCGATCCGACATCGTCATTATTTCTAATAAATTCCCTTAACATCACACCGCTACCCAGCACAACAGAACAAGAGATTTTTTTCGAATTTGTTTAGGCAAGCGAAGCTGGTGGTGGATGCTGGACTAGGTACTTCGTAACGTCGTTACACTATAGAAGCTATCTAATGAAGGCTAGAACATAGATTCGCGCGACACGTTCGTATTGCATACACACACCGAGCTTTCTTTCCAATCTTTGATACGACGCATATCCTCACTTATAGGACAAAAGCATAGTTGTATAGGTATGTTGGTCCGAGCCACCTGTTTCATAATATTGCGCAATCAAGATTTTCGTTTGCGTCTTGGGCTGAAATTTTTCTGATCTACCTGGTCTATCTTTCCTGTCTATTTGGTCTTTCTGTCTGATCTGTCTATCTGGTCTGTCTAGAGTATTTAGTTTAGTTTGAATTGTATGTGTTTTGTGTGTAAAACTATTATAAAAAATTACTTGGCTTAGCTTCAAAATCCAATTTGTATGCGAAACATTATACATAAGTTCACTAAATCGCAAATGCTTTCCAAGACAAAAACCGAAACTTCAATTCAAGACATAAACGAAAAGCTCGATTGCGCAATAAGTGGCACCGGGCCCACATAGCTATATTTTGAATATATATTCTTTTTATTCAATTCATATCAAAAGTTAAACTAAACTTATATTATCAGTGTAAAATTAATACTTTATTCTCTATTCCTTTACAGACACAATAAAAAGTGAAAGAGCTAGCCCAGAACAGTCACCAATTGAAAAATATGATACATCAATTGATAATATCAGTAATCAAGATATGAAATCATTGCATCATACATCAACAACACCAACAAGACCGGTATCGCGTGATAGTCGCGGTGAAAATTTATCAGCAAATAACAGTGGCAATAGTAGCAGCGGTAATGGCAATTTGCATTCACCAACATTACAGCAACAACAGCAGCAATCGCTACATCATCATCAGCCACCATCAACAATATATAAATGTAACAATTGTGATTATTTTGCTGAAACTAAAAATGATATGGAACAACATATTGATAATGCGCATCCAAATTATTCGGAACATGATTATTTAACAATACCAACCAATCCCGCAGCATTGCAGGCATTTCAAGCTGCTGTTGCTGCTGCTGCTGCCGCTGCAGCTGCAGCAGCATCATCATCAAGTACAAAATCAACAATTGAATTACCGCAATCACCAATATCTGGTGGTGGTGTAGCTGGTGGTATGATTGGTGATAATCAAAATGTTAGCAGTAGTAGCAATTATGATGAGATCAAGTCTGAACGTATTGATGCTGATGAATCAGAATCTGGCGGTGATATTATGGATCAGGATCAGCCAGATATTGATAATATTGACTCAAATAATGATGATACAATCAGTATACTATGTCCATTGTGCCAAGATAGCTTCACTGATAAAAAATCATTAGAGAAGCATGTTATGGGTGTTCATAGTGTTAATAGTGATGGTCTAACACGTTTACTACATTTAGTTGATACTAGTCATTGGCTAAATAGTAATATTAAAAAAAGTCCCGATCATAATAACAGTTCTGAACAAAATTTATCTATTAATTGTGATTATGAATGCTTAAAATGTGGGCAAAATTTAAAATCGTATCAGGATCTACTAATACATGCCAATGATAATCAGCATTATCAAACAATAAACGAACAATATCAATGCTTAATTAAGCAATGTTCACAATTGTTTATTAATTTGCCAGCTATGTTAACGCATTTTAAGGATACCCATATGAATATTGTCATATCAGAACGACATGTATATAAATATCGTTGTAAACAATGTTCATTAGCATTTAAAACACAAGAGAAACTCAATACGCATTCGTTATATCATACAATGCGCGATGCAACCAAATGCATGATATGCAATCGCAGCTTTCGTAGTACACAATCGCTACAGAAGCATATGGAGCAGTCACATCAACACCACCAGCAACAGCAACAACAACAGCATTCACATCATCAAAGTGTTGGTGGAAATAGTCCATCACCATCACCGAATAGCACTGGCTGCAATGATCATATTATCAATGATAATAATAAAAACTCAACAATAACAACAACTAATGCATCATCGTCAGCTATAGATGATTATATAACATCACCAACATCAAGTATTAAGCAGGAGGATAACGATTCTGTTACAACAACAGCAACCGCTCAAGATTTAGTATTACGTGATGATATACAATTGCAGCAGCAACAGCAACAGGACAATATAAGTGGAATTTGCAGCGATGTTGAAACAACTGAACTTGATATATATTTAAATTCCCAACAAATGTCTGAAGATAATTACAATGATATTAACCGCAAATATAAATGTCATAAATGTAAAATGGCATTCACACATCAAATATTTATTGCTCAACATTATAAAACCAATCAGCATAGACGTAACGAGAAATTAAATAATTATCCATTGGAAAAATATTTAGACCCAAATCGGCCATTCAAGTGTGAAATATGTAGAGAAAGCTTCACACAGAAAAATATCCTATTAGTACATTATAACAGTGTATCGCATTTGCATAAATTGAAAAAGCAAAATGAAAATAATAATACCCCATCGACATCGCCAACAAGCAATTTATTAATTGGTACAACAGAATACGATCGTAAAAGTATCGAGCTAGATCATCGCAGCAATGATTATGACCGTAAATCAATAGATTTAGATATCGAAAATTCGGTTAATGATCAGCAAAAGCGTAAGCTAAGCCCAGAAAGCGATTATGATAGTCCGAAGAAGCGTTTTAAATGTGACATTTGTAAGGTTGCATACGCACAAGGTAGCACACTTGACATCCACATGCGTAGTGTACTACATCAAACAAGAGCATGTCGCTTACAAGAACAGCAATCGTTGCAGCAGCTCCAGCAACAGCAATCTATATCGCCAAATTTAGCGCGTATTGCCGATTTGAGCCAACAGCAGCAACAGCAGCAGCAGCACCAACAGAGTATCAGTCCAACACCATCAAATCTAAGCGGAATACAGGATGATGCTATACCAAAATTTAACAATCAAATCTATAAAACACTGTTAGAAAATTTCGGTTTTGATATTGTTAAGCAATTTAATGAAATCAACAAGCACAGCAATGAGCTAGCACGCGAAATAAGCGAAGATAAATACTATTGCCGTCATTGTAAGAAGATATTCTCATCAATATTTGTTTTAAAATCGCATTGTGAAGAGATTCATAATGATAAAATACCGCTTGAGTTCCTAGAGAAATTTGCTGAAAAATTTAAAAATTATTACCTTGAAGCTAGCGAAAACGACAATGAAATACTTGACTTTTCAAAGAAGCAACCATCAGAGCCACCATCGCCAGCGCCATCATCAATTGGTGGTGGTGGAAGTGGAGGTGGGCATAATAACAACAATGTCAAGGAGGAGAAACTTGATAACGTTCAACCGATTGTAGTAAGTTCGCAGCAAAATATTGCTAATTCGCCAACTCCACCATCGCCGCCACCGCAATTGCCACAAATAACATCCCAACAACAGCTTCAGCTGCAGCAGCAACAACAACAGCAGCAGCAGCAGCAACCACCACAAATTCCGCCATCAGCTGCATCTGTAGCTTCAGCATTACTCAAACAGCAGCAGCAACAACAACAGCTAGCATCTCCACAAAATCCATTAATGCCAGATTTGGCACAAAAACTAAATATCGATCCAACAATATTGGCGCAAAAAATTATGGAACAAAATTTAGCAAATTTACCACCAAATTTTGCTAATCTACCACAAAATCTACAAAGTCTACAAAATTTACAAAGCTTACAAAGTTTACAAAGCTTACAAAATTTACCAAACATGGGCAATATACCGTTAAACACATTGGACATGTTGAATTTAATGCAATTCCATCATTTAATGTCGTTAAACTTTATGAATTTGGCACCACCATTAATATTTGGTGCAACTGGAGCTGCTGCTGCCGCGGCTGTTGCCGGTAGTGTACCACCAGTAACACCGGAACTGCCAGTACCAGGACAACCAGTACAATTATTGCAGCAACAAGCAGCTGCTGCCGCTCAGGTAAAGTTATTATTATTTTTATTATATATACCTATATGTATAGACAGTATGCCTAACTTCAATGGTTTAAGACGTCTTAACATTCCTCGTCAAATTTTCTGTCAAAAACTTATTTAATGAATCTTACAGTTCAGCTACAATCGCCTTTGTAAAAAGGTAATCAAAGCTCTAAAGACCAAATATTCCATTATTAAATATCTTTTCAACAGAGCAAGACTGCATGTCCTACAATTGCCTGACCCTGTGTTCTCATCTACAATGTCACTGACCCAGCTTTTATTTGCTTACCCAGACGCAAGCCCCTTCCCTTATATAAATGCCATAAATCCCGCTTCTCTTTACCATCTTTCCAAAAAACCTTTTTGATCAATCTGAACCCCATTTGCTTAGAGAGCTTCAAGATGCACTATGTTCAATGATCTTCCATTTGGAGCTAAAATTTTCAGATTTTCCAATTCTTGAACAACCTACGTACAGCTGACGGGGAAATGACACTCATTTGTCCGCCATATTTGCCCCTTTGCCC